>JAJKFI010000060.1:2536248-2596557 GCA_029204185.1 Lerista edwardsae
CCCCCCCCCCAGTAGTTCCAATCAGAGCTGTGGATAGCGCTGTGAACTTGTTTTTAGTTATGGTTTTTGAAGCTTCTGGTAAGTTGCTTCAGGTATTCAAGTCTGATGTGGTCAGGCAGGATATACAAGTTTGTAATAAGAAATAAAAAGACATTATGATTAGAGTAATAAAGAAAAACATTTTAGGTGACTAATCATCTAGAAACAGATGCTGCTAGTGGTTAGTTCCATAAAGAGCTAAACATACCCCTAATATACTGTATATTTTGGTCCATTGTAGCTGTAGGCTGCTGTAGGAGCCATGTTCATTGAAAAAGCAGGATTTTAAAACGATAAAAACGACATATCACAATTTATTAAACGTAAGCAATCAACTCATTGCTAGAAAGGAAGGCCATGCTTAATCTTTTGCATTCTCAATTTTAGCAATGCTCTAGAAGCAATAAACAAATGTGCCAGTAATTTATAACTCCAGCAATTAAAGTTGAGTTTCACCATTGAACAAACTACGATTGATTGATCTACATAAATGACACCACAGGTAGCCGGGGGGCTAGTGCCCGCCCAACAATTTGCTTGCCTCTACCCTGCTCCCCCTCCATTGCTGTATCTTTTCATGAATCATAAACTGGAAATTGAAATATAGCTGAGATTGAAGCCTACTTGAAATTTAACTCTATCAAATCCAGTCAGACGGATGTCAGCTAAAATATGTTATGGGTAGGGGTGGGGTTTTGTTGTTGTTGTTGAAAACCACTTTTTGAGTGTTAACTGCTTTCTGGCGGTTAAAATATCTGAATAAAAACACAAAACACCACATTTATTTGGTATTTTTCAGAATTTAAAGTAGACTGCTTTTCCAATTAGAAATAATACTGTGGCTGCATCTGTTGACACTATATTACTTGTATCATCTACCTAGTACATGATTAGCATTTTAAAGCATTTAAAATTAATAAAAATGAGAATTTGGAATTAGAATATAAAATAAAAAACACATAATACACAATTTGCTATTTTAATCAAGACATTTTGGGGGAAAAATATCACCAAAAAACACACCCCTAGTTATGGGAGGGAGAATGTGAAATATTCAATTATTTCTCTCAGAAATCTAACGTGGGGCAAAACTTGTCCTCCCAAAACTTGTATAAGGGGAGATGGGCTGCTTGACATGTAAACAGATGAAGTCATCTCTGCATCATCAGCCATTTTGGGAAGTGGCTCCCTTCGTGTATGGCTTGTGATGGTTTTTTTCACCCTGTCAAAACAACCCTCTCATTTCTTCATGGGTTGCCTTGTTGTAGTGACTGCCAAAACAGCCTGGCGAGCCAGTTCTGGCTTCATAATTATTGTTCAGAGTACAGAAACTCAGATAAATGATTTAAAAACAGAATTCAACAATACTCTGCTTTTAAAAATGCTCAAACACAAAAAATTTTTTTTGGGGGGGGGGTGTCTTGGTGAATACCAGTCAGGAAGACAACAGCAGCTCGTTTCATTGTTGTCTCTGTTTTTTCATTCCTTTGCTGTGTGATTATTTTCTTTGTTGACTAGCAGTACAGGTGTGCCCCGGTATCCACTGTGCCGGTATCCACGGTTTCAGTTATCCATGGATACCATGGATATTGGGACGCCTATTTAAAGATAGGGGAACATTAAGCAAATCTCTTTTTTTACCTTATTGCAGCAAATCCACTGATGTTCCCCTATCTTTAAAAAGGCATCTCCAGTATCCACGGTTTCAGGTGTCCACAGGGAAGGTCCAGAACGGAACCCCAGAGGAGCCCGGGATAAGGGCAATGCAGCTCTGAGGTAAGGGAACAAACATTCCCTTACCTTCAGGAGGCCTCTGTGGCTGCCCCTCCGCCAACTACAGGATGCAGCACATGCCCCATTGGCACAGCTATGTCTGTGCTGGAAAGTTGGTTAGGATTGTGCCCTTAAATCATTTTAGAGAGTCATTCTTGAAAATCAAGTAATCTGCCTGTCAAAAAACAAGCCAGTTAATATAGAAGGACTCAGCAAGATACTTTTCTCTTACAAGTCTATGTCAACAGAAAATTAAATAGTGGGGAAGAGACTGTCAACCTGATCCTCAACACAACCATTTCACAAAGAACAATTGCTACATGGGTAGAGGTGTTTGAAAATGGTGTTATTTATTTTACTCAGAAACAAGCCCATTGTGTTCAGTGAGAGCCCAATCCAAGGGCCCTATCGCTGGTGGTATGCTTGTACTGCCAGCTCCTTGTGTTGTAAATGTACCGTAAAACACATTTAGGGCACCCAGAGAGTAACTACCGCCAGTGTTGGGGCCATGCCAGTTGGTGCTGTACCTCAGCACAGATGGTAAGACCACCCAGCTTTCCAGCAGTGTTGGCCAGTGGTAAGGCCTGACAGGAAGGGGGAGGGGCGGGCAGGAGGGAGGAGGGAGGGGAGGATCAGGCCCATGAGGGAGTAAGGACGGTGGCATCCTCTGCCACCGAATCCTACCCCACCCCCACATGAGCCAGGCAGCTCGACGCTACGCTGCTCAAGGGCCAGGTAGGGCCGATACACAGTGACGGGATCTGGGAATGAGGAAGCGGAACGCTGGGCGGGACTTACACGTGATTGGCTGCCCGTCCGTTCCATTCCGCGGCTGCCCTGGCCTCGTCGGGGCACCTACTCGCCGGGGGGACAGGTGGGGGGCATGCCGGGTGCCTGGGCGAGCAGCGGTGGGGCATGCCAACTGGGGGCAGCCCCCCCCCAGGCCAGGGCAGGCGGCGGAACGAAACAGATGGGCTGCCAATCACGCGTAAGTCCCGCCCAGCGTTCCACTTCCTCATTCCCAGATCCCGTCACTGCCGATACACAGTCGGCTGACCATTCATGACATATAAAAAATGACTTCCTTTTATATGAAGGCAAAAAGGAAACAAAAAGAGTTAGTCAAAAGGAAAATGTATGGGATTTTGTCCGGCTATGTCTAATATGAAGACCAGTAGGATCCTGTCCCAACAGGAGAAAATTCCTAATACCACAGGAGTGAACTTTCATTTCTATAGTGCCTTTCATTCAGCGTTCTGCAAGGCTGTGCTGTGCTTTTAATTACTCCCCCAAAACAGTGTCTGTTAAACAGTATCTTATAAAGCAGTGCCTGTTAAATAGAATGAAAAGTGAAGCCAGAACAGAGACCCTAAAAACGTCTGCTACCTTTTGGCTTATTAACGGGACATTCCAAATTGCACAGCTCAGGAAACCACACCGAACAAAATCAAGAGCTTACCACAGCTCCCTGAAATATGCAGCGGTACATGTAGACAACATTGCAATTCTTTAGCTCATTGGAGAAACGAGCAACAAAGCGATCTGGTCATATTCCATAAAAGAAAATGCATACGAAGGGCCCACTCTCACAATTGATTTTATGCGACTGAGGGTGCAATCCTAACCTGGAGTTAGGCCGGCACAGTTAGGCCAGCAAGGTTTGGCTGGCACAAGGGAAACCGTCATGTATGTTTGGACCACTCTCAGAGTCAGAGAGGCCAGCACATAGACATGTGCCATCTTCCCTGACTCTGAGAGTGGTCCAAATGCTCTTGACGGTGGCTCTGGTGCCTGCCAAACTTTGCTGGCCTAACTGTGCCAGCCTAACTCCAGGTTAGGATTGCACACTGAGACGATTGATCCACTAAGCATAGATCAGTCGGCTCCAGAAAAAAAGGTAGTCAATCCCACGCTCAATAATTTCATGGTCTGAAGTTTCGCTTCACTCACTTGTCCGCTGCAGAATTTCTGGAAGTGGATTGACCAGTTGCACGATAAACAATCTGCTTTCAGAACCTTGTCTTTGCCCCCCCCCGATGCTGTGATGGTCTCTGGTGGGTTACATAACAGTTGATATGGCCTGAGGTTTCCCCCCGCCCAGTTGTCACTAACCTGCCTCCTACTCCTTCCCCAGGCCCTTAAACTCTCTCTGCTCTCTTTAAGATTGCTGAATGAAAGTGATAAGCGACCCTTCATTGAAGAAGCCGAACGGCTGCGGATGCAGCACAAAAAGGATCATCCAGATTACAAGTACCAGCCGCGGCGGCGGAAAAATGGCAAGGCTGCCCAGGGTGAAAACGATGGCCAGGCTGAGGGGGAAGCTGGTGGTGCTTCGGCTATCCAGGCCCACTATAAAAATGCCCACTTGGACCACAGGCACCCTGGGGAAGGATCGCCCCTCTCTGATGGGCACCCTGAACATTCCTCAGGTGAGTCCCACGATCGCAACAAGGCCAACGGCCAGATTCGGAGTTACTCATCCCAGCTGTCTGGTAAGTCAGCAGCTGTCAGACAGCATCATGAAAGCCACACTTTTGATCCTCGGCGTGACTCAGTATTTCGGTGGGACAGAGGTGAGTCTAGCTGCAACGTAATGCAAGTCATGGCTAATTCATAGCTCTGTTGCCAAAGCATGTATTATAACAAACAACCAGCTCTTTTTTCCCCCCTGCTGACTACCACTTTTATTTTTGCCCTTTCACTGAAGGCATGACATCAGTCGTTCTATGAGTTGAAGGGAGAAACGTTGATCAAGAAATTCTGTTGCTGTGAGGCTGCTGCATGGGAGGTGAAGTGGTAATTCACGTATTCCTCTCCCTCTCTGTGTGTTTTTCACCTCACAGGTCAGAGCCATGGACCCCCCACCCCACCAACCACTCCGAAGACAGAACTGCAGTCGGGTAAGGCTGACTCCAAGAGGGAGGGGCGCTCCCTGGGAGAAGGAGGGAAACCCCACATCGACTTCGGCAACGTGGACATCGGGGAGATCAGCCATGAAGTGATGTCCAACATGGAGCCCTTCGACGTCAACGAGTTTGACCAGTACCTGCCACCAAATGGACATGCTGCCCACCCAGGCCATGTTGGAGGCTATGCGACCGCTGCTGGTTATGGCCTTGGGAGTGCACTGGCTGCAGCCAGTGGACACACTGCCTGGATCTCCAAGCAGCATGGAGTCTCCTTGTCTTCTGCCACATCGTCGGTGGTAGATTCCAAGGCACAAGTGAAAACAGAGGGCTCTGCTCCAGGGGGCCATTACACTGACCAGCCCTCCACTTCCCAGATAGCATACACCTCCCTCAGCCTGCCTCATTATGGCTCAGCCTTTCCCTCTATATCCAGGCCCCAGTTTGACTACCCTGACCACCAACCCTCGGGACCCTACTACAGCCACTCCAGTCAGGCTTCTGGCCTCTATTCGGCCTTCTCATACATGGGGCCCTCTCAACGTCCCCTCTACACGGCCATCTCTGACCCGGCACCCTCAGTGCCTCAATCCCATAGCCCCACACACTGGGAGCAGCCTGTGTATACGACCCTCTCAAGACCCTAGGGAATGGGGAGTAGTGACCACAGCAGCAGCGGAAAGGCTCCGGGGAATCAGCCCCAGAAGACGAGCCTCCCAGTCCCGAGGTCATTTGGTGTAATCCAGTTGCCAGAACCCAGTGAACATCCGGGCGTGTCTATCTTGACCACAGTTATCGATGGCTCACCTGGCTGGCGGAAGGTTCCCATCACCCCCCTCTCCTTCCCACTCCTGATTGGCTTCCAAGATCCCATAGGCCTTCTAGATGAGGCTGATTCTAGGCATGGAGCAACTAGTGGCAGGATTTTTTGTGGGGCAGGTCAAGGATTGAAAATAAAACACAAATTGAGAGATAATCCCTTCCTGTCCCCTTCCCACACCCTCAAGCTGCCCAGACCATCATTCTGATGGCTTAGCAAGGAAATGGCGGCCATAATTTTGCCACTTCCCACGGATGAAGTGCGGCTAATCAGGCACCCTGGCAACATGTGGCAGGAGAAGACGCATGAAGGGTGCAACCGATATCGACATTGCTTTAGGATGTTCCTGCTTCCACGTGCATGAATCTTGTTCCCCATTGGAAGACCAACCTATGCTTGCTTTTCCTGTTGATATTTGGCATCTGCAATACACCTCCCCTTGTCCATTCCACCACTTCTCTGCTGCCTGGCTCTCCTAAGACTTAACTGTTCAGTACATTGGACTCAGGAACTGCACGATATGCTCTGGCCACCTTTGCATCGCAGCATGTAAGCTCGTGTACATGATGGGCTCTTGGATCATGAAAAGGCAAAGGGGACTAAATCCTACTTCGTTATTATGAACATTTTATATTGCTAGTTTGTTTCCAGTACGTCCTGGTGCCCTTCTAAACTTCCCAAGCTACCCTTCTAATATTTGAGAAGATACCCTGCTTGCCAAAGCAAATGCTTTTTTTTCCTTCTGGCGTGCTTATGAGTGTGTATGTGTGTGTGTGTGTGTGTGTGTGTGTGTGTGTGTGTGTGTGTTTGCAGAGGGGTTGCGGGAAAGCAGAAAACATTTACAACTAGAATCTTCACTGGGATCCAGACCAAAACAGGCCAAGAGAACTTCCATATAGCCAGTGTTGAGCTGATGTATCCTCACTTTCTCGTACAGACTACAGGGACAGCACAAGATATTTGGAGCCTTGAACTAGAAAATCCAAGTGGTACTCCAAAGAATGTTAAACTAAATGATTGACCATTTGCTGTCCTTTCATGTTCCATCTCACCCTGCCAACGATAGGGCCAGCCTCGCTCGCATGAAGTTCATAATTATTAGCAGCAACGTACTCCCTTTGCCACAACAAGAAGGATAGTACTATATGAAATGGAATGGGCCTTTTTTTAAAAAAATGCACCATGCAAAATTCGAATCAACTTACACTCTCTTTTGAGTTTTCAGACTGTTGGAGCTAAACCGATAATTACCCTCTTCACTTGCGTAGCCCTGGATGAAGGTTTGCTTGCCCAGGCCAAGTCTTCAAAATAGGCATTCCTCTCAGGGCGCAATCCTAACCTGGTGTTAGGCCGGCACAGTTAGGCCAGAAAAGTTCGGCCGGCACAAGGGCCACCATAAAGCATGTTTGGACCACTCTCGGAGTCAGGGAGGCTGGTGCATGTCTGTGTGCTGGCCTCTCTGACTCCAAGAGTGGTCCAAACATACCTTACGGTGTTCCTTGTGCCAGCCAAACTTTGCTGGCCTAACTGTGCCATCCTAACTCCAGGTTAGGATTGTGCTCTTAGTGTCCTAAAGCATGCCAGTTGGAAGGCTGGCCTGGTAAACAAATAAATAAATATAGTGCGTGGTGGGGTGGATAATACAGCATAGTGCCAACAATGCCATGAAAACTCATGAGGATGGGCCCACCACTGGTCACGATGTAATTGCAGCCACACACTGTTCTTCCTGACCTTCTTGGATTGAAATGGCCGAGGCTAAGGTTATGAACTTTATATACACTTGCCTCTATTTTAATCTATGGATGAGCATCTCTTCTCCATGGTGTTTGAAAGGAACATGTAGTATGCCTGAATCCCTTGTATGCATGTAACCTATTAACTGCTCTGCACCTTTATTTATGCAAGTAGCATATCCTTCCTTCCCTGTCCCCACCGCCACAACCCTGTGTTGTCCTAGCACCATTAACTTTGCATCAAATGTATGGAATAATAAACTTAAAGGTTTCAGCTATTGGTGTCAATTTCTATTTCCTCTTTTTGCATTTTCTCCCTATTCTGGCTTCCTCCCCACCCCTCTAAAGGCTGAGAGGCTCAAAGAACTATTTCAACTTTACGTATACTCTTCTTGCATACACATTTCTTCACTGTTGAAAAGACACCAACAAAACATAAGAATTGTCTTGTTGAATCAGACCAAAAGTCTTGGCCTAGCCTTTCATTGGACCATGCCTCTTGTCTCCAACTGCAGCCAACCATTTTCCACCAATGATGCATTAGAGAAACATTGGTAGAAATGCAATCTCCAGCACATCATTGGTAGAAAGACTGATGGGAAGTCAGGACATGTGGTCATGATAATGGTGGTCCTGCAGCTCTCCCTGTGAACATGGTACACTTCTGGCCAGTTTATCCAAACTGTTTTTTTTTTAAAGGCATCGATGCCAGTGGCCACTACTTTTCTGGCTATAAATTCTGTGGGTTAATTATGCATTGCATTCAAAATGATTTCTTCTTGTGAACTTCAGGCCAATCAACTCCACTGGATAATCACAAAAGGTATTTTGCGAGAAAAATGATAATTTTTTTTCTCCATTTAATCCTTTCCATGCCATTCACATTTTAGTTTGACTTGCAACACTCTTGAGGCAAGCAAACCTTTTTTTTCCCACTGGGGCCTTTTTCAATGAATCCTCCAGTTGAATCATCAGTTAATTAAACAGGATGTCCCATTACCTCCTACATGATCACTCAGGGCAGCCATAGTCTCCCGTCTTTTCTCCATACCTTTGAGATTTCCCTTCCAAACTATGATTCTTTTGTTTCAAGCCTCCATAATATCCTTGAAGACAACGTACACCTCCTGATCTCTATGTTGCCGTGTCACATAGCATGGCAGGAGGAGCTAGAAGCACAATCTTCATAGGCTTCCCCTACTCTCTCCATTCCATCAGATATGAGGTTCCACAGCCAGGCTTTCAAGACAATTAAATGAGCAGATGACAGATCCTTTCTGCACTTTGAAATATGTTCCCACCAGACCAAGGATAGCAAGGTAAGGAAAGGGGATACATAACAAGAGGTCACCAAAAAGTTAGAAAATGCCATGTTTTGCCTAGCATTTGTTCTTTCCGTGTGTGGGCTTTTGCAAAGAATGCAGTGGGTGAGTGCGTTATAATGATGCATTTGGCTTGACCTTCTCCCTACTGACTCTCATGGGAATCTTTGGCTCTGTTTCCCTCGAGGGTCCTTTCAGTTCAAGTGCTTTATATACGCAGCCAAATGAACTGATTCAGGGTGCAATCCTAAACTGGAGTTAGGTTGACACAGTTAGGCCAGCAAAGTTTGGCCGGCACAAGAGACACAGTAAAGTATGTTTGGACCACTCTCTGAGGCTGCAATCCTATCCACACTTTTCCAGGAGAAAGCCCCACTGAACACAATAGGACTTACTTCTGAGTCGACATGCATAGGATTGTGCCCTGAGTCAGAGAGGCCAGCACACAGACATACGCCATCCTCCCTGACTCTGAGAGTGGTCCAAACATGCTATATGGTGGTGCTTATGCCAGGCAAACTTTGTTGGCCTAACTGTGCTGGCAGTTTAGGATTGCGTCCTCAGGCTATGTGTTCTTCATGAAGCACCAGAAGCTGTTTGATCATGTCTGAGTAGCTAATAGGTGAACATTCACAACTCACCTGAGGGTAATAAGAGCAACAAGATAGCAAGTGGGCAGGCGAAGAAACAGGGAGAAGGTTGTGTATGTGAAGAATTGCCCTTGGCCCTCCAATATCAAGCCTTACAGTAGGTCCCAAACGTTCATCTCCCTCACATTGGCAAATGAGGCAGGCCCTGCTGAAAATCCAGGATAGCAGCCACTGCTTTTGCTGTGGCTTCCCAAAATGTGATGAAGTCTTTTATGGCATCTTAAAATACTTATATTTACTGTGGTATCTGGTTGTTAGGTCAGAGCCAACTCCATCAGATGACTGTAACCCCTCCGAAGCTTCTGCCACAACAAACTTCTTGATTGTCAGGATGTCACAAGGCTCTTTGTTGTTTTTGTTGCAACAGACTAACATGGCTCCCCTCCCCCCAGAAGTTATTGCAGACATGACGACCCCCCACCAAAGGCTACTGAAAGAACTCCACAGTCAGGGAATTAGAGGACAGGTCCTCTTACGGATTAGGAACTGGCTGAAGAACGGGAAACTGGCTGTCTTGTGTGCTCCCTGACGCATCTGGTGGGCCACTGTGAGATACAAAAAGCTGGACTAGATGGACCTTTGGCCTGATCCAGCAGGGCTCTTCTTATGTTCCCTGAATACTAGTTGTATCAAAGAAAGTGACTCCTGACTCAACACCGTTGAGATTAATGAGGCCATTTTGTTTTACTCTCTTAAATCCTGGTAGTATTTCAATTGGCAACGGTAGAGAGGGCAGGACTTGGTAACTGTACATAAAGATGTGCTCTCAGGTAAGCCCAGGACAGAGAAAAACTAACGGTTGAAAGGAAAAACCATGTTCAAAGTTGGGAGAGATCAGCACAGCCGAAATCTTAAGGGAGTACATGTCAAACTGCAAAAGAGGGAGTTGCTGCAGCTAAATGGAACTAGAATCATGTTCAGCCGAAGAGTTCCTTCCAGCCTAATTCATCATTATCCCGAGTAACTCTAGGAAGAGGTGGTGTGGCACAATGGGCTGCCTCCAGGAGCAGTGTGGACCAACGTGGGGCCCAACGTGGGGCATTTCCACGGGCCCCCCATCCTCCCCACAGGGCCCCCTTACCTGGAAATAGTGGTGACATATCATCACCACCAACTGTTTCCGGGAGGCCCAGGAGGGGGGAGGGCCCAAGCTACTCTGCTTGCACCACTGCCTTACAGTTAATAGAGGTCCTGCCTGCAGCTGCACACATTGACATTGGTCACATTGGCTTAAGGCCGGCCCTGGCGATAAGTACAGCAGACGCCGCAATGCACTGTGTACTCAGCCCCTCCCACTCGCAGTAGCAGCCATTGAGGGCAGCCACAGCTACCCACTGGCGCCGTAATGAGTGTCTGCGCGCTGCCGTCGCTGCCCCAAATGGCTCCACTGGCGAGTGGGAGGTGCTGCTCCCACGGCCCCTTGTGGCGACTGCTGTACTCACCACCAGCACCCTCCTCCAGCTACGCTACTGATTCCCCCTCACTTCCCCTCAAGGAGGCTGGTTAAGGAAGTGGTTAAGGAAGTGTGCGCTATCAGTCACTGGCAGGAGTGAGTGCCAGCGACTGCGTTCCTGCTCTCACATCAAATGCAGGACCCAGCACACACACACACCCCAAGCTTCCATATTGGACACAAAGAAGCTGAACGTTCTCAGTGCGGTCTGGTGGGAGCTGGCCTGGAGTCCTCTGCTATCCCTTTAATTGTATCTGATATAGATGCGAGGCCTCGGTCGGGGCGGGGGGGGGGGAGAGGGGAGCATTAAAACAAAGAGCCCTTTTTAAAAAAAAGAGAACCAAGAAAACGACTCCCGCGCTTCATTGCGGATGCCAAAATGATCACACAAAGGCACATTTCATTACTGAAATTTCATCACGCCAACGTGATTAAACGCCAGAGGGGGGGGGGAAAGGCAAGGAGACTTGTAAGCTATAACTCCACAGATTAACCTTTTACTGGCCAGGTTGCTGAGAGCGCACAACCCAGTCCTTGTGGTTTTGATGCCTGCTCGTGTTGACAGCTGGCTATCCCGTCCCTCTCGAACTGCTATTTCTCCAAATGGCCTCCAAGACCACTCCCATTTCTTTTTTAAAATCACTGCTCCTATCTTTGCATTCCACTTATGCATAGGACTAAATCACTAGTGGCCCAGGTGAAGTGGCCAGGGGACAAAGGACTTCAGCGTCCATTCCAAGTCTGCCTTATTGTCAGGTGTAACTCAGAATGGCAATCATGGGGTTTTTGCACCGGGTCAGCAGCCCCACACATGTGACAGAGCAGCCCATTCAACCTGATTTCACGCTTGAATGGTAATCCATTTTTTGCCATCCAGACGGATTGTGGAAGCCCATAAACCCCGCAGGGATGGCAAATGAAGGGCGCAAACATAACCAGCTTTCCAGCACCGACATAACTTTGCCCCCGGCATCCTGCAGTTGTGGGGCAGTTACGGAGGCCCCCTCGAGGTAAGGGAGTGTTTGGTCCCTTACCTCACAGCTGCATTGCTCTTAATCTGGTGCTGAAAAGTTGGTTAGGATTGCGCCCTAAGAGGCTGATGGATTAAACTGATTTCCAAAATGCCCTGAAGAACTTGTTGCAACTCCCAGCAGCCTAGGGCCAGCCCAAGACCTCCTGAGGCAGGCCACATGCTGATCATTGGAGAGTGGGAGGGGCCAGCAAGAGCACTCAGCTCAGCACTCCCCTCCCCACATTTCCTTTTCACCCCCCTCTTCTTTTTCCAGTCCAGAGAATGGGAGGAGGTGGTGAAAGAAGATGGCACACACAGATGGGCTCCTCCCCCACCAGTCTGCTGCCTGAGGCGATTGTTTCAGCTGGCCTCGTGGAAGGGCTGGACCTGCACCAGCCTTCTACTCTCCAGTTAATTACTGCAATCAGAAAACTCTCCCGAGCTTTTGATGGAAAGACTTCCTGGTGCCCTTCCCAGATTTCTCCTTGGTTTACTGACGAACTCTGTCTGTGTAAAGTATGTTTGGACCACTCTCAGAGTTAGGTGGGGGCAGCACCCAGATGTGCGCCATCCTCCCTGACTCCGAGAGTGGGCCAAACACGCTTTACGGTGGCCCTTGTGCCAGCCAAACTTTGCTGGCCTAACTCCAGGTTAGGATTGCACAGAGAGATCAGTGGCAGGGGTCAATAGAAGACGTTTATGCGATGTGACACGAACTCAAGCTTAGTAGCAGTCGGGGAAGAGGACTAAGAGCTTTGCTTCTCAAACTATGGTCCAGGGACTGGTGCCTGCCCATGCGCCATCAGCTTTTGGTCTGCAGCATCGTTCCTGTCTGGCTTCCAGCTCCTTGACATAGGAGCCATGAAGTCTCTGCAGGCTGGCCTCAAAACTTGGGCACATGCCAACCCTCACGACAGGCTATGAGGCAGCAAGAGGGATGAGGTGAGAGCTGATTTTTGTTTGTTTGTTTGTTTAGCCAGTCCCTGGCACATCCAAAAATAAGTGCTGGTCCGCCACAGCAGATATTTTGAAAAGCACTGGATTAAGGCAGGGTACCACAGGCTTTCCAAGAAAGGTGGGTTTTAAGAAAGTATTTGAAGAAAGTAACAGTTGCATCTAGGTGTTTAGGGACTCACGTTTCGAGCATAAGGCCCAGCAAGGCCCAGACTGAAAAAGCCCTCACGGAATGTGGTTGACTTGGTAAATTATAAGCCTATTTCAAATCTGCCCTTATAGAGCAAGGCTGCAATCCTAGCCCCACTTTCCTGGGCATAAGCCCCATTGAACCCAATAGGACTTAGAAGTAAGTCGTATTACTTACCGGAAAATCCCCTACACTTTCAAGCAAGGACCCCTAAATTTGCACCACCACTGCTTGATTGTATACTCAGAAGTATGCATAGGATTGTGCGCTAAGCCAATCAGACAGTAGTGTTGCAGATTTAGGGCTCCTTGGCTGAACGCGTAGCGGATTTTCTGGAAGTAACAAGGTTCAGGCCTGGGTGGTGGATTAAAACTGCCCTCAGAGCTGCTAATGCAATGAGAAGTATTGCTCAAATTGCTCCCTTTGACAAAGGGAGTGTGACCTTCTTGACTACTCACAGTGGCTTCAACACAATAGACCAGCAGTTCCCGAACTTTTCAGCGCTGTGACCCACCTGGTCCTCTGTTTGCAAACGTAACTTCTAGCTTGACTGGAAGTAGCTTCCACAGGCCATTCTTAGGCCCACAGAGTTGGCTTATGGAAGAGGCCCCTCAATAAGGCATTCTAACACTACCAGAAGCATCGCATCAGACCCAGGATACATGCAATCGTGACCCACAGTTTGGGAAATGCAACAGATCATCCCAGTGAAAGATGTGACAGATGAATCTTTCTGCATGGCTGGAAACAGAGATGGAGGCAATGGTTTTACTGCTAAGTCAACTGGCTGGCTTCAGGGGTAGAACTGGAAACCATTTGCTGGAAATCACAAAGTTCTGATTTGTATTTTGTGTTAATCTCTCTTAATGGCTACATATGGGTATCGTTTGAGAGTGCAGTGTTAATAATATGGCAATAGTCAGGATTCTACTACTGTCACCCACCCAACAGTGACTCAGTCTACTGCACTTGAACACACTTCAGAACCTCTAGGTGTACAAAACTGCACATCTTGCAAGTTTGCCTCAGATCAGATCACTCTAGTGCTGGAACCATCTGCATTTGCTTCCAATTTGTTTCCAGGCCCAACTGAGAGCACTGTTGACTTAACAGCCTGGCATGCCTTTGGGAGTCCTTGCATATATTCTTGCTTGCACACTGAGGCCAGCAAATGAAACTCTGCTCTGTGTCCTGCTACATCCTTTCCACTGATGGCACCAAAAAGAACAGAGAGCAGACAGGGCTTTTTCAGTCATGATGCCCTTGTTTTGGAAGCTTTTGCCTACAGAGCTCCAGTTAGCTCACTCTTCGTACAAACGTTGCCAGCAGCTTACAACGTGGTTATTTCCACAGTTTTTACAGGTTGCTGCCTGTTTAACAACTCAGCTGATGACCTCCTTTTAAACAACTTGCTGTGCCCTGGTTTAAAGAACATTATTGCTTTAAATGGATGCAAGTTGTTTAAGTTTGTTGTACGGTACTTTGAGCATTTAAAAAACACAGAGAATAAATGTCGCCTCCCTCTTCTGTGTACAATAACCCAGCATATCATTCAAAACACTGGAATGCAAAGCTGTATATCGACTCTTTGATCTGAGAGTCATATCCAAATACCTGTTTCCTTTTGATCAAGAGCAAATATTCCCTCTGCTAGCCTTTGGGTGCCCCCCAGAGCTTTTTCTTGCGGGAGGGAGGTTTACTATGGCAAAGAATCTCTCTTCCTGTTATTTCAGAGAGGTATGCAGGGCTTTGGTGGAAAGACTAGATGTACTTATGGTATAGCTGTGACTGAAACAGGAGTGGGCGGTGGGAATGAGATGCACCGATACATACTGTACAGCACAGACTCTTCCTATGGATGTCAAGCCGAGCCCTCCCTAGGCTGGGCTACTCATCAGGGCAACTGTGCTTCCTGCTGTAGAACTGCCACTGTAAGGGGATCCTGTTGATTGATAAGAAGCCGGGGCAGGAGCAGGGAACAATGGGAGATTTGATGAGAGTGGCTCTGTGATACTCCTGAGAAGCCCACAGAGCCAGTCCTGATCAGAGGGGAAATTGGGGGTTTCCAAGGCAACTTGCTCCCAGGCACAAAGGCATGCTTGTCTGCTGGCAGGCAACAGAAATATCTCCTCTGCTACAGGCCCCTGGAAAAGGGTGTAGGTCGGGGGAGGGGGGAAGGGTCTCTCAATTGCCTTGGAGGGCATCTGGAAGCCTGGCAGCTGCAGGAGCCCTTTGAAATGGCTTTAGGTATAACGTGATGGGCAGAATCAAGTACAGGGGAAGCTCTCTTGTGTCCCGGTGCCGGCTTTACAGCTGAGACGTTTCAAAGGCAGCAGGCACCTCCGTCCTGCATTGCAAAGGCAGCAACAGGATAGTTGCATGGATGCAAGAGAGGAAGAGGGGAGGCTGAGCCGTAAGAGTAGCTGCTACACTTAAAAAAACCCCCAGTATATCCTCCTTAGAACTAAGCTGTGAGAGAGAGGACACTTTTGCAGTACAATTTTAATTTACACAAAAATAAAAAAAATTTGCAATAAAAGTGAGAGTGGGGAGTCGAAGGGAAACCAATCAGTCCGTGATAATTAGTTCATCAACACCCCAGTCTTCATAACTCCCGTCTGGCAGGTACCTCCGGATAATTATGGGAATCTTCCGAGCCCTGCAAGAAAGAAAAAGTGTATGAAAGAGGGCACCCTGGCGGCAGCACTGAGCTCTCAGCAAATAAAGACTTTAGCATCTGCCAGCCATTTTGAAGAGGTCAGCACTGGTCGCAGGTGCCATTCAGAAGCTCCCTGCAGCCTCTGGAAGGTCTCTGCAGCATTCAGAGATCTTTTGGCACTTCCTGCTGCACTCTGCTGGATTCTTCTGATGGCAGATAAGGTACCCCTTGCACCTAACCCCCTGATCCCATAGGATCAATGATTTGTTATCTGCAAATTAGCCATCTGCGAAGATTTCCAGGAACCTAACCCTAGCGGATAATGAGGATTGACTGCATTACATTGAATACTCCCAAGTGTTCCCTTACAGAGTATGCCGAATGCTCCATGAAGCTGGGAAGGAGATGCTTTGCATTTAACAGTGCTGCATCCAACTCAAAAGCAAGCTGGCTCCAACAAGATACCTTCCCAATGCGCAAGCAGTAAAGTAACTAAATAGTCCATGTGACATGAATGGCCCTGTCATTGCTAAAGCTCCACAACTGTCTAGCAGAGTCTAAAGCAGAAGCATTCAAACACTTCACCAACCACTGAGATAGCAACCTAACTGTGAGTGGAAAACAACAGGTGTTAAAAGCTCTCAGAAAAGTGAATGATTCAGGCCTGAAAGCTAGGAAACTCAAATCCTGTATATTCTAAGACAGACTTTTTAGGTCAACAATGTAATTAGCCAACTTGAAACCTGTCCACAATATGAGGCTTATAACGTTGCCATACATGAAAAGTAGTAATATGGAAATCTTTTTTGCAAAAACTAGCCACTCAAAAACATATGTGATTTATAGGTGAAGCGTTAAGATATTTAGTATTACTCGATTCAAGATGGAACGCATGAAAGAAACAAAGACTTATTCTTGCTGCTTCAAGCATTTTGAACCAGTGCTTAAAGAACAATTTACGATAGTTTTCCCTTGGGGGGCAGGGAGAGGGAGAGAGAGCATGGCATGCAATGACAAATCACATGCATGCTGCTAGATGTTCCCCACTTACTTCAGCTCTTTCATTGCTATCAGCAAGGGGTCAGTCTCTCCTTCCAGCTCTACCATCACTGGGGCACACATTCTGAGGAGGAAAAAAAAATCCAGAATCGTTAGAACAGTAGGAATTAACTGTGAGATGGCAGTAAAATATGTGGCACAGTGCGAGATGCAGGAAGCTGGACTAGATGGGCCTTTGGGCTTCTTATGTTCTTAGTTGTCAAACATGCGCATTTTTCTTACAGACACTACAATATACAAATTTCATCTGGGTTATCAAAGCAACTGTACTTGTGGGATTTTTCTTGACTTAAAGCAGTCCAAAGCTATTTTGTATCCAAGAGCTATATGTATTCCCCCCAATTACCTAGTTTTTATTTAATATTTATTGGCAAATAATTTTAATGCCCTACATTGTTTGCACAAGTTGGCTTGATATATTAGTCTTTTTTATGAAACTACAATCATGCCAAAATATGTACGAGCCATCAATGCTGTATTCATCTATTAGCTGAGAGATTATGGACACAATCCTAACCAACTTTCCAGCACGAACATAACTGTGCCAATGGGGCATGTGCTGCATCCCGCTGTCGGGGTGCAGTCATGGAGGCCTCCTCAAGGTAAGGGAATATTTGTTCCCTTACCCCGGAGCTGCATTGCTCTTACCCAGTGCTGGAAAGTTGGTTAGGATTGCGCCCTGAGATGTTTAACACACATCCTCAGAAAAAAGAGCATGCATGCTAGGTAGATCTAGCTACCAGAGGTTGCTGCCATTTTGTTTTCAAAATAAAGTAGGCGATATAGTAATAGCAAGCAACTGAGACACATGGCATAGACATTGCCTTAACAAGAAGAAAAAAAGATGTCCTACAGCTGAATTTAAAGCAGTCATTCATAATTGCCTCCGAAATGACAAGATACCTGAATTCTACGGACAGTACAACAGATTGAAAGTACATTGGAAAATCTGGGCAGTTACAACTATGAAAAGTAGGATACAGCTGCAGTTTCAAATACTTATATAAAAAGCTTCCAGGAAGTAAAGTAAGGCTATAGATCAGTAGTTTTCAAAGCTTTTAGCATCAGGACCCACCACCGTGCTATGGGCTCCACACATAAAACTATGTTTGATACCAGCCTGCACAACACTGTAATGTGATCAGCCTCCTCATTTGTATGACCTTTCCCAACCTCTACCCAATCTGAACTTGCAAACACAGACAGCAACCAACGCAACACAATGCCACAAAACCAGAGCCTAAAACCTTCTGGAATACAAGCAAAAGTCCCTATCTGCTCCCAATTCTGTCCTGGAGATTGTGCCCATGGATAGAACAGGCCAAGATGACTGCAGCAGCAACTTAAATGCAGAAGAGAACTTCTGTACGATTCCACAGGGTCCCTCACCTACTCCTGCTTAAAATATGGACCAAAACCACACTTACGCTATCTGAAGGGCACGGGTGCCGAGAACTCTGGCCCGCTCATATTTGGTCATGTAGGGAGTAGTGATTCGCTTCTGGTTTGCCTGCTGTCGCTCTCCAGATGGCAGGATTTCCACATTTTCCTGGCCCTCCTGTAGACCAAATATAAGAAACTGTAAGCACATTTACAGGTATACGTGTTCTGGTCAATAAAGCGGCTTAAAGTTTCAAAATGATGCCTACGGCATATTTGTACTAAGAATATTGAATTCAAACTCTGAAAGATGACAAACATATGGGGAAAAATATGCAAATTATTAATACATGTGGCTGCCAACCACTGTCATTTGAAAACAAGCAGTAAACTAAGAGATTATGTGTCCCTTTGCTTGATTGAACCTTTGCTTGACTGAACCTATTTTCTAACCACATTTTAAAACTCTGATCATCCTTGAACCAGCAAGGAGTCAGTTACACAAGGAGTGACTACCATGGTAATTCTTGCAGCTCCTGAAGCCGATACAGAAAACAAATGACAAAACACCCAGCTATAGACACAAATGAGAAAAGACAGTCTGTTGAAAGAACTACACAGAGCACTATAAGTAAATGCCTGGATTTTTACTGAAGTTAGCTTATCACAAGTTGAAGTACTCACCTCTTCGGCATTTTCTAGATCATCCAGCCCTTCATCTTCTTCCACATCATCAAAGTCATCTCCATCAAAACTGGTGAAAGAAATGCAAAAAAACCCAAACCCTTGTTAGAGAGCTGTACCCCTTGCTTGTTATCACTCCTATCCACTGCCCACTTTGCTTCCTATTGGAGCTTGAATAGTTGTCCAAATGCCTGCAACAGTAAGATTCTATACACAACAGCAGAAGATGCCTACCCAGTCTTCTTTGACAATCATCCAGGGAAAATTCTACTACTTCACTGGGAAATGTGTTTCCCTGCCCCAGACATTGCACTGGGCTGGAAAAATCAGCTGTGCCCTTCTCCTAATTATTTGGCATGCACCAGAAGCAGTAAAAGCCTCTTTCACTGCTTCTGAGCATCTCAAAATCACAGTGTGAGGTGCAACTCCTCTCCTTTCTGTTGTGCATGCCAGAGGATTCAGTGCCAGCAATAAATAGTGGCTTACTGGAGCCAACAAGAATGTGTGGACCCTGGCCTACTTTAAGACCTAGGACAGCGATGGCGAACCTTTTGGGCTTGGTGTGTCAAAACTTAGGAAAATGCTTAACATGTCTCTGCTGGCGTATCAACCCTACTCCCAAACAAAAGAGAAACAATTCTTTATATTCTTATGTACTTTATATTCATTTAATTAAACAAAAAATACAGTCTAATCATGAGTGTTGCTATGTATTATATAAAGAAACACCAAATAATTCCAAAAATGAAAAATGAGTAAAACAAACTCAGTTTTTGTCAGGCGTTTGTGAATGCTGGTGTGTCACCCCAAGCATTGCGGTGTGCCACCTTTGACACGCATGTCACAGGTTCGCCATCACTGACCTAGGATGACCCAATAGATTCCTTCCAACTTTACAAGTTTAAGAAACTCTGGACTGATTCACACAATCAGAACTTTAAAAAGTGCTGGACCCAGAGTCAAATGCTGATCCAAGCAAATATATCCAGGTAGACAATGTACCTATTCTCCCAATTTGTTCACCCCTTTGAGCTGAAGTGGAAGGACAAGAGGAATCGTACATACACTGTGAGAATAAATTCATTAAAAATGCACATGTGCAATGTTTCTGCATTTCCAACAGCATGAACCACTTCCTTACTGTGAATTCCAACTCAGCCATAAATACAGTGAGTGACAACAGATAAATCACTCTTATATCTTTCAGCTTCTTCACACTGACAATACAAACAAAACAAAAAAGCCCAAGCCAAAATCGGGCCAAAAGGCCCATCTAGCCCAGCTTCCTGCCTCAGAGAGCACACAAGACAACAAGATGCCTGAATCCTACTACTGTTCCCTTGTGCTTGGCATTCTGAGGTAGCCTGCTTCTCAAACCAGGAGGTCGCACATATCCATCATGGCTTGTAATCTTTTATATAAGGTAATGAACTTCAAAAAGCAACCAGACCAGACACCATCACCACATCCTGTAGCAAGGAGTTCCACAGACTAATCACCCACTGGGTTTAAAAAAAAACCACGGTATTTTCTTTGGTCCTTACAGCAAGATTCTTCTTATGTTCCATTTTAAATGGAGAGACTGGCTGTAGTACTCAAGGGCCTGGGGGTGGGGGAAAAGGCATACACTAACTGCACATGGTCAGAGGCAGCCTCTTCCTTACTCCTTGATGCAGCCAATCCCAGGGCTGCAGAGCCTAGAAGAGAGCGCAGGCAGAGCCCTGCTGGGTCGAGACTAAGGCTGCAATCCTAATATAACAACACTTACCTGGGACTAAGCCCCATTGATTAAAACGGGACTTACGTCTGCGTAGACATGCATAGGATTGGGCTCTAAAGGTCCAGCCAGCCCCTGGCTCTGCGCCTTCCCACCACCGCCAATCTGGGGAGCCCGAAGGCAGCAGCCCTCCCCAATGCGTGCCCCCCCCCCGGCAGACTGCTCCTGAGCATGGAGGCTTCACGACGCAGCCATCGCCACTGCCTCTTGGTCCCGCCCGCTCCCCGCGCCGCGGCCCCACTCACTTGTCCTCGTTGTCGGACATGCTGCTGCGTTCCCAGCCTCCGCTAGCCGCCCTCGCGACAGGGAGCCTGAACGATCCGCCGAGCGCCCACAGCGCGGCGCAAGCACTTCCGGGTCAGCGCTGACGTCGACGGAAGCTGGCGTTTCCGGAGCTGGTTGTCATGGTGACGGGAGCCGCCGGCGCGGGTAAGGGAAGGAAAATGGAAAGAGCCGGTCCCTGACGAGGCCACCCTCTCGGCCTCAGGATCCCGCTTGACCAGGGCCGCAGTTGGGCTCTCGGGGTATTCCGTATAGGGGTCGCTATGGAGAGATGCGGCCCTCGCCCACGTATCCCGCTGTTGTTGCGTCACGGCTGAACACTATGAGGCAATAAGCCTCGCTGTGACGTCACGCGGGGCGTCGTTTCCAGCCTGGAATGGGACGGATGTGGAATGCAGCGCTGGGGCGAGCTGGGCGCCGCGTGTCCTCCCGACTGTGCCCCCTTTTGCTTCCTCTGAAAGACAATTTGCATAGACCTTACAGTAAGGTAAAGGTTTCCCCACGACCGAATGGTCTAGTCGTGACCGACTGTAGGGGGCGGTGCTCATCTCCGTTTCAAAGCCTGTAGAGCCGGCATTTGGCCGAGGACAAGCTTCCGTGGTTATGTGGCCGGCATGACTATACAACGTAGCTCACAGAACGCCGTTCCCTTCCCACCGAAGTGGTCCCTATTTATCTACGTGCATTTAGGTGCTTTCGAACTGCTAGGTTGGCAGGAGACTTTACAGTACTGTCTGCTAAATAAGGCGAGAGTCTCGGATGCTGCAGCAATGCTTAAGAGGCCAGGGCTGGATTCGTTGGTAGCAGAGTCACAGAGCGACTAAGGCGAAAAAGGCAGCCCGCAGTCCCAAGGCAGGGACCTTCCCACTTCCCAGCACCGTCGCAGGTACATGTATGTGGCAGCCCTGCCACAAGCAGCGAGTAGGTTCACCAGCTAAAGCAGCTGTTCTGGGCAAGTGAGCTCAGCTGAGCCACAGAGAACTGGGGAAAGCAAACCTAATTTGCCCGTCTGGCTCAAAGGCTCAATGTTGTGATTCAATAAGAGTAAGAAAGAAGCCCCACTGAAGTCTGAATTGAATTAAGGCTGCAATCCTAAACACGGTTACCTGGAACTAAGCCCTGTTGTAGAACAGAAAAATGGCATGCTGTAGGCTGTCACAATTTGCCCTGTGCAACTCATACTACAATCAAGCCAAAAAGTGACAAAGAGGTGTGTCCTGTAACCCTTTCTGAAGGTGATCAAAGGAGATCCAACTTTGTAGCTCTGGCAGAAACTTGCTCTGGGGGCCATTGCTGTAAAGGCAATTGAGGCTCTCATTTCCGGTAATAATGGAATGCAAACAGAATGATTTGAGGAACAGAACTGGCATGGAGAGAGTCTATAGTATATGAGCCAGAAAGTGTATTCAGAGTTAAAACCAGTGCCTTGAATTGAGCTGAGAAGTGCACACAGCAGACCCAACATGCATGGGACTGAATTGTAAGTGTGGCAATCATAGGCAAAAAACAGTGCAAGCAGAAAAGCATTCCCTGCATCTATGCAAAAGATAACTTCTGGGCATTTAACATTTTGCTTTAATGGTACTTAAAGCACCACAGGGGGGGAAAGTGGGGGTGGAAATGGCTTCTTTTGACTATTTTTGAAACTGTCATTGGTGATTGAATATATGAAGCTGCCTTCTACTGAGTCTGTTTTAGGGGGTCTGTCTAGGTCAGTACTGTTATGAGCACTAGTTGGCAGCAGTTCTTCAGGGCTTCAGGCAGGGTTCTTTCTAAGCCCTTTCTTGAAGCCAGAATCTTCTGCTTGCCAGGCATCTGCTCTATCATGGAGCCACAGCCCCACCTGCAAATTATTGAGGGGAATGGATTGACTGGCAAGGACAGAGCAAGCCAGAGCAACTCTGGCTTGAGTTGTGGTATTAACTGTTTCAGACCTGCATCTCTCTCTTCCTTTGTTTTCAAGGTGCCACAATGGCTTCCCGTGGGAGGGTCACACCTACTGTAGCAAAAGGCACTGGCTTCTGGCATGTTCCCATTGTGACCAAGTACAGCCGGGAAACACAGGAGCTGTTGAAAGGTAATCAGAATGCCAATCAGAGATAAGAACATGGGTGAATGTTTGGAGCCCTTGGCCAGCAATTTTGCATCCTGTTTCACTGAACAGGATTTGGCCATGGCATCCCAACTAACCCTAAGTGCAGTCCAATGCACCTCTTTAAACAGCATATTCAACATGCTCCCTTCTACAGTCAGGGGGTGTGGACATAGCAACATAAGAACATAAGAAGAGACCTGCTGGATCAGGCCAAAGGCCTATCTAGTCCAGCTTCCTGTATCTCAAGCAGCCCACCAGGTGCCCCAGGGAGTTCTCAAAAGGGGCAAATATACATCCAGGGCATAACAATTTCTTACAGTCTGCAGTCCATTCTGTACTGGTTGCCCACCTTTCTCTACACCATAGACCAGGTACCAGAACTGGTATTGCACAGCCTGTGCAATCCCCGTGGCAGAAGTTGTGTTGCACTAGTTAGTGTAAGAACAGAGATCCTCTTTTTGAAAGTAATGTACATAATTTTTCTTTCACTTCTAATTTAGCACGCTATACAATCAGATCTCAATTCTACATAGATATATAAGGCTTAGTTTTGTTGAAAGTGGCATAGATCTTTTAAAGCTGCTGCTGTTTAATGGTGTTGGTGTACAAAATGGGATTATAAGGAAAGGGCCAAACCTCAAAACCAAGAAACCTTAGACCAAGAAAAAGTCCCATCTTTGCACAGTGTGCCAAGCAGCATTTGTGCATCCATTGTGACGTCACAATGAGGAGGAGCTTTTGGAGGAGCTTTTGGCACATATCCTAAGGCTGCAGTTCTGTGTTCACTTACAAATGCTGTCTATGCTAAACGTCCTTCTTTAGCATCCTAAATGCCCTTCTTTAAAGGTCACTTTTGAGGAATCACTTTTGAGGAGTTTTACAGATTTCTTCTATATTTCAGTGATGATGGAAGAATCCAAACTTACTAGGTTCCAGCAACGTCATCTCAGTGACTGCATGAAACGTGAGTAATACCTGGATTCAGTTTACTTTCTAGGCCTTGTATTGCTTCAAAGCTTCTGGGATAATTCCCAGATTCCTAAACTTGGTTCAGTTATATTCACTTAAGCCACTTCAAAAGAGAGAAAATAAGAGGAGCCCTGCTGGATTAGGCCAAAGGCCCATCTAGTCCAGCTTCCTGTATCTCACAGTGGCTCACCAGATGCCACAGGGAACACACTTGCATCTCGTCACTCCCCTGTATCTGGCATTCTGAGATAACCTATGTACCCTTGTACCTCCCAATGAAGACACCAGACTACAGTGTGGGTTTAACTTGGGCCACTTTATTAAACAGAAGAAATTAAGTGGAAATAAGTTAAGAACATGGTTTCTTTCCAGGCTATTACATATAGAGGCATAGTAGAGATTGCTGAGTATATAGGTTTGCCTCCTTGATCTTCCAGTGTTTGTCTTTCTGTCTTTAGGAGGTGACCCTCTGCCCACCAACTGCAGCCCAACATCCAGCAGACAACCAGAGCTACAGAAGCCTGTCTCCCCGCCACCAAAGGCTTTTCAGTTTATCAGTCGAGTTGGCAGACCTCATCTCCGTCCTGCTAAGATCTGCCAGGCAGGCGATGCATATACTCGAGACAGATTTAGGCCCCAGGCTACCCGTAAGTGAGCAGACTTTTGCGGAAGGATAAACCCCCCAGTAGGCTGATTCTGAAAGGAGACTTCTTAGGCCAGTGTTTCCCAAACTGAGTTGGGACCCACTGGTGGGTCATGACCTGATTGTTGGTGGGTTGTGAAACTGACAAGCTGATTCCTGACACGGAAAGCGTATTGAGTCCTATGGAAAGTGAAACTGAGAAGCATGTGCACGTTTACTTGTGAGTAGGTGGCTGCCTCAGTCCACTTTGAAGGGCAGGTCAAGGGGAATGCAAAGCCATGAGAATGGTCCCAATGTGATGAACGCAGGCCCCAAAAGCACTCAAGGAAGTCCCCCTCTCCAAGCTGACATGGAAAAGCGTATTGACCCCTATGGAAAGTGAAGCTGAGCCACACTGAGTATTTTTTGTGAGCAGGTGTACCTGTCGTGGCGCCTGTTGAAGGCCAGGTGACGGGGAGTGCAAGGCCACCTTGGTCCTGATCTGATGTATGTGGAGGTCAGCCAATGCTCCAGTAGGCGATCTCACACCATAATGAGGATAAAAGCAGAGGTTTGAGCGGCTGGTAAAGGTGAACTTTTTTTTAGCCTCATAAAGCCAGGTGGGTCCAGACAGTCATTTTACAAAGTGGATCCTGGTGCTAAAATGTTTGGGAACCTCTACCTTAGGCCACTTAGGCTGAGGCAGCTAACAGTGAGATGTAACGCTTATAGAGTATTTTAGGATATTAAAAGGATACATTCCCACTAATATTTACAACAGCTCTGTCAGGTAGGTCAATATTTGTGTTCCCACCTTGATGCATGTGGAAGAATGGCACCAACAGTGGATTATTTATGCCACCAGTGAGTTCCTGCCCAAGGCATGGCTACACTCACTCGCAGATGACTTTGTACTGACATATTTATGAACATTTTTTCCAATCACTAAATGCTCTTTCTGCTACTACCAGTTTCTGAACCCCACTTTCTTGTGCCCAGGTTGTCCCACATAAGCATGGCTGATTATCTTGTATCGGGACTTTTACTGAAAGTATTTATGATCCACACGTACAGCATCTTGCAGGCATGATTTTGATTGAGCTCCCATGCAAATAATTGTGTAGGTACGCTCTGTACTACCAGGCATGGAAGCCTGACTGCAGTGTCCGTGAAAGAAGACCTCATTACAGTTTGTATGCCATCTGCTTTTTTTTTTTTTTTGGCATTTGTAGGAGACTTGGAGAAGGAGAAGGAAAGACTCCAGAACATATTTGCAACAGGAAAGGATAAAGTACAAAAAAAGCCTGAGAAGACGCCGATCAAAGTGGAAGAGGAGGTAGCAGAACCGGACCGGTTTGAAGAATGTATGTACAATGGATCCACTTGCTTAAAAGCAGTGGCTTGATTTGTTCTCCATATGTGTCCAGGGAGGGGGAAGAGGGGCCCTACCCTGGAGCATAGGAGGTGGTTAAAGGGATCTCTCACGAGATCTCTGAGGGTGGGTCTTCCTTCTTTTGTCCTGCCCTGCTGCTTGATAGGCTTACATCTCAGTGGGCTCAATCCTAACCTGGAGATAGGGCGGCACAAGTCCCTTGCGCACACAGCAAATGCACACAAGCTCATGTGCCACTTCAGGCACAGCTAGCCTCTCTGCAAACCGAACGCACATCCAGAACATTACAAGAGATTATAGAATGCTCTGGGGCATGCTGCGTTTGCATGAAGACGCCACCACACTGCCTCATCTGGGGCAACAAAGGTGCATTGAACGCCATCTGTGCAGAAAAACAGAATAGTTACGTTTGAGTTGGCAAAAGTCGATGGCCTACAACTCTTGTGTTCATACAAGATGATGAAGTCCTGCTTGCGTTCTGAGACATCCTTGGCCAGTCATCCACACAATGCATTAAGAACATCTCCGGCATTCAGAGGAATACTGTCTCTGAAGTTGGAGGTTCCATGTCACCATAATGGGTAATCCCCATTGATAGCACAATCCTAACCTGGAGTTAGGCCGGCATAAGAGCCACCTGTAAAGTGTGTTTGGACTACTCTTGGAGTCAGAGAGGATGGCACATGTCTGTGTGCTGGCCTCTCTGACTCCGAGAGTGGTCCAAACATACTTTATGGTGTTCCTTATGCCAACCAAACTTTGCTGGCCTAACTATGCCAACCTAACTCCAGGTTAGGATTGGGCCTTGAAAGACCTATCCACCATTTTGTCTAATCCCTGAATCAAGCCATCTAAACCTGGTGGCCTCATGTGTCACACACCAAGTTTTTCTTCAAAGAGAAGGCATTTCCACATTTACCTATAGTGCTGTACAGGCAACTGCTGCACTGTGTCACATCAGTGGGAAACAGAGTCAGAGTGCAGACAGCTCCTCTTCATTGCTATCTCTTTGTTTGATGTTCAGTGATTAATGAAATTCGTGATCGACAGAAGTTTCTAGCAGAGATGGAGGCTCTGGGACAGGGCAGGCTATACCATGGGATCATCAACACCGAAATATCACAGGTATCTGGACTCTCCTGGTTTGGGTATTCTGTCATTTGCGCTGTTGAGCATTATCTGTTCCTCTAGCCTGACAACTGCGTAACACCTTTGGAGAAAGTGGAGAAAACTTGAGAGTGGGTGTGTGTTTGGAGGGCGTGAGTGCTTATGTATAAACCACAACGTTCCTTTTGAAAAATGTTGCTCATGAAGAGAAAAAGTATTTGAAATGCTGTAGTTTTACATTTTGTAAGTTTCTGGAATTCTCACCATCTTGTTCTGCTTTTTGCAGAAGCTGCGGGAGATGGAGGTCCTTGACAAGCAAAGGAGCATGGAACTGAGAAAAGAGATAGTGGCAGCCCTCAGTGCAGGCAACACGCCTGATCCTCTAAACCCAGGTCAAGAGCAGTAGTCCTCTCCCATTCCAGAGCACGACCACTGTAGCCTACTTCCCTCTGCTGCCAAAACTAAGCCTTCCGTAAGAGCATCAACAGTGTAGTCCTATCCCTTAAGTGGCAGATAGCTACAGAAAAGCTTCCATTCCCTTTCCCCCCCCTCTTGCATGAACATTATTCTGTTCATCGATTTAGCAACAGCAGGCCTTTTCAAGGGTGACTTGATTTGTTGACTGGGAACTGTGGGGGTGTGCTCTGGTTTTTCCTCTTTAAAGAGGTCAGAAAGAAATGGAAGCCCCTCGAGCACATCTATTCAGCCACTGACACACCCTGATTTCCTAGCGTTTTGTACTGTTCTGTGAAGGGTCAGAACAGCGATGCTTGTAGCAAGGTCAAACATTTCTGTATAACCCCATTCTCTGCAGGGCTTGTACTATGTCCAATCAAAGCTGGAAGTCATGCTGCTGTCTCCTTGTATAATTGCACATGGAAAGTAGTGATGTCTGTTGCTTCAGAGGCTCCAAAGGCTTTACCTAAATGTAAGCTTTGGTTTTAACGTTATGGCTGCCTCAGTGAGATCATGTGCATATAAGAACTTGTCAGCAATGAACTAAAAGTGAGAGGGGAGCCATGTTCATTTAATGCTGTACCTGTTCCATTCATGTCTAAAACAGGAGGTCTGATTCTTACCTCACTGCTTCAAGTTCTTTTTGCCCCAGCTCAGCTCATCCCAGAATCAGAACTGGGGTGAGAGAAGTGATGGAGTGGAGGGAGGTGAAGTAGGGCAAGACCTGTGAAGGACAAATATGGCTGCCCCCCCCAGTCTAGTTCAGTCCTCTGCTGACTCACTGAGGAACAAGTAAAAGGAAGATTAGTGTGGGGTGCACACAGCTGAGGCATCATGATATTCTATGTTCCGGTCCCTGGAAAACTCTTTACATACAATAGTGCTGATCTTGTTCAGAACGTGGTGACTCAACCACAGAAATAAATACTACAACAGGTGCTAAATACAACAGTTTTGTTTAATTTTTCTTCCCTGCATGTCAGTGGAGATTGCAGTTAATACAGTGTAATTGTGTCCACTAAGGCCAAGAGGGTTTCATACTGGAGTGTACCCAGCAACCTTTTGCCACACCAGCTTGCTTTGTTTTATAGAGGGGGACTTGTGCTTTGGGACAAAACCCAGCAATGGAGAGCAGGAGCTTGCAGGAGTCCTGTGGCAGCCAGCCTCCACGTACGGGAGCTGAGAACATAGTGCTGCGAACTCAGATCCCCTTCTGGAATGGTCTAGGCTGAGCACTGTGGACAAGATCTGGTCCAAAAAGCCATCATAGTTGAATAAGGCAGCACAGCAGTTTGCTCTGGGCTGGTAGTCTACTCTGCTAATAAGAACTCAAGACTAACAGCTGACCTACCAACACCTACAATACTATCAGTGTTTAACTCAGACAAAACGAGCATCTCAATAAATAGCTCCTCGACTCAGAGGAGAAGGCAGAAAAGAAGGGGGGAAGATGCATCTCCCCTCTCAACCCACAGTCACACACATTAACAAAAAGTCAGACGCAGAGAGGCTGAAATTCAGCTAAGAAAGAATGGTAGAAAGAGCCCTCCTGCACCTTTTTTAAAAAAATACACAGAGCAAGCTGGGGGAGGAGCAGCTGAGATTCCCCCCCAATGGGCTGAGGGTGGCACCGGTGAGCAAGGCAGAAAGGAAACCTTATTGGCATTGAGGACAGCTTGGCAGCCTCCTATGCCCAATCAGAGGGCAGGGAACATCCGACCCTTTCCCAGCCCCCCATGTCCCCTGAGGAGCACTGTGGATGAAAGCAGCAGCAGCGCATTACAAGGCCCAGTGAGTGTCCTCTTTGGACCTGACAAATACCATCCCCTTACTTCCTTTCCTTGTTAAAGGTTTTCCAAGAGGCCCGGGATTCACAAGACGTCTTCTCAGGCTTCTAGAAACAGGACACAGATTTTTGGCTGTTTCTGTAGGACCTTCTGACAGGGGAGTGTTGCGCACACTCTCTCTCCAGTTTAACAGTTTAAGTCAAAATAAATAAATCGTACACTCAAAGCCCCGAAGTCTTTTCAAATGACCAACATCAGGTCTTTGACAGAGAAAGAGGAAAAGGGGGCTGGAGCAGAGGAGCACCCCCAGACTACTATGGAAAGTCTTCCCTTCCCCAAAGGACCAACATATGAGGCACATGTGACTATCAGTTAGAGGAGGGCAGGGACAATTAGTGCAAGTTTCCCCACAGACACCCAAATCCCGTACTATTCAAAACTACTCCTAAGGAGAACATACATACAACCGAGGACGTCTAAAGCTATTTCACTTCTGCCGCCACCATCACCACCACCCCAAAGCTGAAGGGACGAGTTGCTTTCTCCTTCAGTCCGTCCCCTCCCAATTTTCAGTGCTGATCAGACTGGCTGTGCCACTTCCTTTAACTGGGCAAGGAGCACCTGTTGCTGGACGTTCATGGAATTCCTCTGGGAAAAGCCAGCTTAGGTGTATGAAGAGGCACAGCTTCTTAAAAAAAAAAAAAAAAGGTGGAAGGCAGACTGCCAGGAGACTGACACGATGAGGCAGCACAGCATTCCTCCCTGCTTCTGGCTGCCACCGGCTCTAGCTTTTCTCCTTGGGCGACTTGCTCTTTGATTCCTGCTTGTTCCCAAGCAGCTTCAGCACTTTCATGGGCTTGAATTTGCCTTTCCTCTTGCTATCGGCTTCGGCCTCCTTGTGAAATTCTGGAGGTGAGAGAGAGAAAGGTACAGTGAGTGCTTTCTGGAGAACAAAATGCGGGTGGGGTGATGCTGGGATAAGGCCTGGCCGGTCATGCTTATACAGGCCCGGGTCATACACAGGTCAGCATCTGGAGCTCTGACAATTTGTTCTGAGCACATTTCAGATTTGGAGCCCAGAAACTCCACATCCTACAATGAGATGACATTTGTTAAATTAGGCAAATTAGCACAAATCTGTTCGCTTGTATACTTAGTAAAATTAAGTGTTTTGCAATCAGGACAGATGTTGCAGAATTGGGAATTCTGTCTCATTTCCCACCCTTAAAAAAAGAGAAACATGTGCCTGAATGCAGAAATGAGAGACTAGCCACTGAAAAGAAACACAAGCTTTGCTGTCTGCCGAACGAAGATGCGCCTCACAGATAATGCAAATGGTTGTAAACAGGTTGCGTTGCGTGCATGCGCACACTGAGGGATCCCAACCTTTTCACATGAAAATACTATCTCAAATTAGAATTGTCACTACGATTAATCCCAGGGCTGCATGTATGCTGTGATTTCTTCAAGAGCACAGAGAAAGCACAGAATGTTGTCTTAGTCACTGAGCACTGCTGCCTGAAAATCTTTGCCTCTGTTTAAAAAAAAAGTTAGTTTCTAGCCCTTATGGCTCTGATGAAAAGCAGAGAAGGGTACAAGAAAGCCGGTAAAATCTCAGAAGCCAGCAGAACAAGATTTCCAAGGTTTTGGGACAGGGTACTAGTGCCTTGCACAGTTTCTTGCCCTGTTCCAACAGTTAGCAAAACCAGAATAAATTAGCAAAATAGCAAAAACCAGTGTGCATCTGTGCCAAATTTCATGGCTCACATTCTTCCTCTGAAGTGGTTGTTTCAGAGGAAAAGGAAGAACTTTGCCCCTGGGGAACGAGGGATTTGGATTCTTTGACGTAGGACCTTTCATTTCTTTTCCCTCCTTCTTCTGAGGACTCAGGACTCTGACGCCCTTTGCCCTGCCCCCCCGCCAATAAAGACTGAAAGGATGTGTTTTGTGCTTCTTATGTTGGCTGAAGGAAGGAAGCTTAGTCACACCCCAATCCCTAGAGAGGTAGGCTGTGTCTGTTGTCCTCTTGTTGCCTGGTGCCAGCAGTAAGTGTCTGCCATGCACCATTCATGACCAGAATTGGCCCAAAGAGCAGGCAACAGGGTGTGTCATTTGACACGCCCCCAAATATTTCTCTTGCCCTGCCCAAGTGTGTCTGCATGCGGGGGGGCGGGGCGGGGGGCTTATAGTGTCATCCTGTGCAGTTTGCTCATTTGCACTTACTCCCAGGTAAATGTGTATAGGCTTGCAGATTTGAGCACCACCAGGACCAATTATGTATTTGTCATCTGCACTCTTTATCCAGATTATGCAATTCAGCATTTCTTGGAACAGAATTTTTAGGCAGTTTAGCCTGGAACACCTGTACACAGTTCTGACTAGCACTTAAGAATCAACGGTAACAGGGAACTCTTCTGCCCTCTTCTAAGCATGGCGCTGTGACTCCTAATGATTGGATCCCAGTTCTCTCTTACCTTTCTTTTTAATCATGGCTTCCAACATTTTATCCTCCTCTTCCTCCCTGAGAAAAAAAAATTGACACTGCCTTAGTTACAGTTCCCAAGGAACAGTTTAAGAGAAGGCACCATTATTCTTAGGAACTACGAAAGTCACTTACCTCTAACTCCATTTGGCCAACAGTTTCTATATACACAGACCAAGAGGCGTTTTCCCAAACCCTAACCTTTGCCCAGGCCACTAACATCAGTTCTTTTGGGCTAAGCTCGAGTACCCGCATATTTTGCCCAAAGAAGATTCCACAGCAACAGTGGCACTGGGCAGTTGGGCTCTGCAGCATTGCCACAATGCTGCAGATGGTGGTCTGAGAAGACAGTGGTCTTCTCAACCCCAGTATTCAGAAGTTCCGCATGTAATGCTTCCCTGCCCCCGATGCTACCTTTGCCGGTCCTCATCCAGACAGTTGATGATGGCATTCCGCTGTTCAATAATGGTCACAAGCTCTTGCATCAGCACCTTCTCCCTCACCCGGTCCTCATCCGTCCAGTCTCTCTCTACCCACCGAAAGAGCAAAAAGGGTTACATGACACAACTCTCTTAAGGCAAGTGATTGGCCATCCCTTCTGTGAACTCAAGAAGTGTGCATTTGTCCCCAATTAGACCTCAATGAACTACCTGAGATTTAGATCTAACCACCTACCCAGTTCAGTCTGAAGATTCCTCTTTATGCCATTTGACCCCACCCACCCACCCTCACCGCCCCTTCATTAATCCACAAGGTACCTGAAATACTCTGAGCTAGGGCAGTGGTTCCCAAACTTCTTTGACTGACAGCTCTTACTGGGCCATTGGCCGCAGCTCCCCATTAGGGCTACCATCCTATGCAGGTATCAGGTGGTGGGTTTTTTGAGAGGATTCTGCAGCTCCCTTGGCTGGTTTCCGCAGTTCCCCAGGGAGCCGCAGTTCACAGTTTGGGAAACCACTGTCCTAGGCCTTTGGAGAGACGCTGCCCATTACAGTAGACAGTAGCAGACAAGGTGGACTTTTTAAGGCAGTGTCACACGTTCATGTTTTCAGAGTTTCACAGTATGCCAACATCTCCTGCCAAGGGGCCAATTCTGGTTCACACATAGCTTTTCTCATTGATGATGGGCACATTCTCCTCTGCACTCTTCTATGGCTCACTCTTGTTCTGAAGCTATTTTGGACGCTTCCCTCTTGCTGGACTCTGCTCCACTAGGGCAGGACATGCTACATGCAGAAGGCATGTGCTGAAGTACTGGCACTGGAGACAGTGCCACTCATTCTATTCAACAGTGCTCTCTGCTGGCAGTCAAGATGGGTTGAAATAGACAGCCGCAGAGAGAAAGAAAAAAGCACAATCTTTCTGAATCTAGACTTGTCACTACTAGGTGTGTCCCTTCCGTTCATGCGATTGAGTTATCGCTTTTTCATGCTATTTAAGGAAACTGCACACACCTTATAATTAGAAGAACCTGATTATCAAGAAATGCAAGTATAAGTTAACCCTTAAAGAATGTTAAGCCCACACCCTGGATGACCAGCCAATCCCAGGAAGGACTGGGAAACAGCCCACATATAACCTGGCGTGACCTCCTCAGGTAGGCCCTATGAGCACGTTCCCTTTTAGTGCCTTAAACTGAGAGAAAAGTTAAACCAGGGCTGTCACACTCATTGCATGCAGCACACCAAACAGCATTCATGATGCCTGCTGAGGGTCAGAAGTGAAGCAATTCAGCAGGAAGTGATGTCATTAAGCAAGTCACGACCAGAAATAAGCACTTTTTTTCTCACCTAGGAACTCACTAGAAAATAGGCAAATCTTGATCACTGGATATAATTGGAGGTCCCAGTTATAATGTGGACTGCACTTTCAGCAGTGGCACAGCTTAGCTCAGCAGCTGAGAGCAGCTCATGGCGGTGCTGGGAGAACCCAAAGGCTAGATAAAGAGCTTCCGCGGGCTGCATCCAGCCCAGGCCTTATGTTTGACACCTCCGAGTTAAACCACGCTTCTGGGATGTTTTCTACTGTAACTCTACGTCCACCAACAGGAGTCAGGTGGGGCAGATGACCTACAATTAAGAAATGGGGTGTCCTTGAGCACATGCTTGGCTAAGGAATTTGTTGTCAGTGCCAGAACTGAGTTCATAGTTCTTTCCCACAAAAATCTGCTCCTGGCTTCCCTGCCCCACTCCAAGAAAAGCTATTTTAGCACCTCGTTTTTGGAAGGGAAAAGCCCTTTTGTTGTTGCTCTGATTAAACAAACACGAGTCAGAAAGCCTGGCTGATCCACTCCAAAACATGTACAGATCTACCGTTAGATCCTGACCGACAAAACGTTAAGCCACTTAAAACCCCCAGGCTGAGCACACCTTCAGAGACCTACCAGGCTTGTTGAGAAGGCACCGGAGTTCATACTCCACATCAGCCTGGCGCTGCTCCAGATTCTGTTGCTTAAAACTGAAAGGAGAGAAGAAGAACGTCACAAGCCAGCGAAAAAACTGGAGGGGAAAAAATACATGGAAGCAATAGACATTCTTCTTGGATACCCCTGAAATTCACCAGCAGACTGACACTGACACTTCAGTCTTTATGGGCCTACTCCAATCAAACAGGTTCAATGATGGGGAAGGACCACAAGCAAGGACTGTTTCTGCAGGGGATACAAAGGAGGACTATAGCTGTGGGGGCTACTCAGTTCTCTCCTAGCACATCCAAATTGTGAGGGTATCTCAGGACGAGAGGAACGTGTGTTCCCAGAGAACTCCAGAAAGAAAGAGCTCCCTCACAGGTCCCAGCTCTGGAAATCCTCCGTAAGCAGAAGAAAAAGTGGCTGCTTCCATTCTGACTAGAGAGGTTACTACTCCTACGGTGTCCCTGCCCTGAAGCTGCATTTCCACTGCTCAAGCAGCCTGGGTCTGGGATGTCCTGCCTGCTTTTGGGCGATTCTGCCTGCCTGATCAAGACCTTTAGGAGGCCCCGTGTGTGGATGCGGATGGCTTTGGATCATGCTGGGAGGTGCTTTGGGGACCGTTGTCAAACATGGCAAAGTATGAACTGGGTCATTCTTACGGCTGCATAAGCCCTCCCTGCAACTCTGGATTACATAGTTCCCAACCGCCACAAACTTGTTGAAAGTCCACATTGAGCAACCTTTGGAAAGGCTGCAAGTTCTACCTGCCTGGACCCTAATCTGTCTTCGGGGTGACAGTTGAGGAGGGGCAGTTCAATGATATTCTAAAAGCTTTGATTTTATTTGGCTGGACCATTTTGCCTGCATTCACTATGTAAGCCATCAAGCTGCAGCAGGCGACCTGCCTAAAAGGGCCATCCTGAGCAAGCCGACTCTGAAGCCGACTGAGGTTCAATGAGTCTTATGCCCTGGTCTGCATATTTCGGGCTGCAGCCTGAATCAATCACTTGTACTCACATATAGATCAGTTCAGACTCCCGGCGCACCAGCATGTGCTTCTCGTGGATGAGCTTAAACCAGTCGACCAGCAAGCCATCTTCTGGAGCATCTGTCAGTCCAGGGGACAGAGAGAAGGAGAGCTGAGAAAGTGTGCAGACGAGCTGTCACAACTCCTAGCTCTGCAGCAAGGGGAGGTGCAGCCAGGGCAGCGGCTCTTTCTCACCACTTGCTTCAGGGCAGCCCAGACCTAGACTATTGTTTTTCAGCAGAGGCTCAACAGGATGCCTACAGTGGCAGTCCTGCAGTCACCTGTGGCTGCTCTGCACACACCACCTTCCGAGCAGTCTCAAACAAAGCTCCAGCTGAGGGATCGCCTCTCATTCTTCCCAAGCTGTCAACACTCACTCTCTTCCCTCTTGGCTGTTAATGGAGATTCTTCTACAAGCAGCACACTGTATTCCCGGTGGCCTCCCCATCACACCCCACCACCCCAGCTCCCCTGCTGCCACTCTCCAGCTTCTAGGTAACACAGACAATGAAGCAGTGAGGACATTCAAGGATGATGTACTGTTTATCTCCCTTTCAACCAGCTCTTCATAATGTCCCAATTCACTCTCTTCCTAGCTAAAGGAGACGTCACAGCCAGGCCGCTCCCTGAACTTCGCCCAGGACAAACACAAATATTTTCTCTTCCCTGTCATCCTTTCCCCTACAAGCCAGGAGCCAAGACTTCCCATTTTGCAAATTCTCTCCTTCCACCAGCAGCATCACATCCCTATTCCAATGAAGTCTCTCTGCCTCTTTTTATTTCTTCGCAAGAAGAGTTTTTTCTTCCCATAGGTCTCTTTGCTGCTCCTAGTGGCTTCTGTTGCTCAGGCCAGTTTCCAACCTTGTTTCCTTATGATTCTGTGCGTGTATATGTAGTTGCACTGCCTTCTCAGTGTTATACACAAGGGCTGGTTCAGGCAATCCCGTGGAAGCATGGTGTGTTGGACTGTAAATGTGAGCCAAAGGAGCACTGAGCTCATGCACTTTCCCCCAGACCCTTCCACCAGCTCAGGCACAAAGAGGATTCCAGGTCTGTTAAAGCACAGTCAGTCCCATGTTATCACCCAAACCAAGGAGCTGCAGTTGAACTGTGGTTTATGAACCAGGATACGAAGCAGGGCTTGGATGGCATGTGGAGCTGTAGCTTAACAAACAAGGGTTCCTGCATGCACAAGTGAAAATGCAGGCTTGACACTCCCTTTGGCTCATATACTCATGAGCAACAAACCATGGTTTGTTGGGCTCATGTGAACTGGGCCAGTATCATAAGGAAACTGGGTGATGGGACTGAGGCACTAACAGCCAAGCAGCCAAAATCAAATAGTTTTTGGCAAGACCACTTGCCTGGCAGTTCAATGAACATTTCTCTGCAGTCTCTCGTGGCCTTTGGCCACTCCCTGCCAGCCCCAGGAGAGCAGCCACCCATCCTACCATTCTCCATGCTGCGGAGCTTTTTTTCCAGCTCGACTCCTCGGTGCTCCAGTTCATCCAGCTGCTGCTCAATGCTGTCCATTTCGCCGTAAATATCCTCCACTGGAACGTACTGATCTGACTGAACCTGCCAAAACAAAGGGAAAAACCATTGTTCTTTCTAGAGCCAACAAACACGCCAGGGCCTTCTGGAAGACAACAGCTTGTGCCAGAGTGGTAGGAGGGAGATAAAGTGACCGAAAACACAAAAGTCTGTGGAACAGGGCAAGAAGGAGGTCGGAACGTCACACAGGAGCGCTGCCCCAAATCCTTTTTGGGCTCCGTATCTAAGACAGATGCTCCAGAGCCTGCCCACTTTATAACTTGCAACACTTTATAACTCTGCAACACTTTGAGGATCAAGAACTTGTTTTAATTTTTAAAAACAACCAAGGCAAAAACAACTCAATGAGACAAATTTAGAGGCAATGTTGGGAGTCTATATTGTACAGATGTGAAGAGTACATGAAGTCAATCGAGAAATGGCCTCAGATAAAGATAAAGAAGGTTCCCCCCAAGCAGGGAGGGGGGAGGCACAATTTGGAAGCTGGACAAGTAGTTCTTACTTGCCACCATGTCCAGAGGGAACCACAACCACCTCATACTAACTCACATCCCTCCACTGCAGAAAGTACTGCTATAGAGCTCAGGGTCCCCCTCTTAGGGTTTTGTCAACTTTCCTCCTTTGCTATCAGGATAAAAACGGGACTTTCAGCAGCACCCCCGGCCCAGGAGGCAGCGCAGAAGCCTCCTCCCTGGTTTTCTTCCCTAACGCCACATACCTTCCTCTTGATCAGTGGGAAACCATGCCCTGGGGCAGGAGGTCTGGCTGGCTTGGGTCCTTTTGGGGTTTTCTTCGTTGCAGGGGAGGCGATTGGCGATGGCTTCCGGTTGAAGGGATTCTCTTTACACGATGACTAGGGACAAACACACGGAAAGAACCGGAATATAACTCCTGGGCTTACCAGTGTTTCAATGGGAACTGCACAACTGGAACAGTGCCTCAGCTCCAACATGAGGAGTACCCAAGAAATTCCGGAATACACCTGGCACAAGAGGGGAATCCTCCCTGATCCTGAGTATAGGAATGAGCTGATGCCTACACAGTCACAACGATGGATCCTGTGGTTCTTACGGCTGAACTCAGGAACCAAGAACACACCAGAAAGTATGGAATTATTCTGAACCGCATGACCGAAAGGAATCCTGATTGGATAGGCAGAGAGGTGGGCAATTTAGGATCTTCATTTTACTGGCAAAGGCCAACAGGGGACTTGGAAACACCCTAAAAGGTGCAACTTGGCAAATACATTTGGGAACTGAGACACAAAGATTCTACAGCGACAGTTCAAAAGGGCAAACCTGGTCACAGTTCAGTTTCCATGAACTTGAGCAGGGTGGGGGGAGATAAGCTGTTGGGAGGGGGAGTGACTGTAACAACTACAAAGCATCTCCATGTAAGCGATATTATTTATATATTTAATTTATAAACCATTTTTAAAAACATAAAATTTCTTCAAGCAGTGAACATGGTTAAAAATACAAAACAAGAAATACAATCATTTATGAAGAAAGAAAGATTAAGATACTGATCATACTAAAACCGTATTCGGATGGTGCTCTGTGCACAACTGCTATCCAGACGGGGCGCTAAGGACAGAGGCACACTGTTTGGGACAGCAACTCACTAAACCCCTGCATATGCTCCAGGTAAGAGCCAAGTGTGGAGAAAATCAGTTGAAAATCTTTGCCTAGGATTACTGTGCTTGCTGAGTATAACTGTTAAAAGTAAAATACCTTAAAGGATTTTTTGTGTGATCAGAGTGGGCAATGGCCGTACCATTTCTCTTTGTACAAGATCGCTTTTCACAAAGGCTATCTAGTTAGCTGATTAGCCCAAGGTCATCTTAACCAGTAGATGCGTTACAGCTGTGTGGTTTAGGAAAGTATTGTGGCATGAGTGATGTGGGGTATGTCACGTAGGCTATCAGGGGGGTTAAATCCTGATAGGCTAGAATAAAGCTTACTAGGTATAAAGGAGGGGCTATCTCTTGAGCTGGGAGCTTCCACTTTCTTTCCCTTCCAACTTTCGGGACCTTTGGGGGAACCTGCCGGTCAGGCAGGATGAACTTGGACTGAAGGAATTGACGTCAGCCTGGTGAGCTATAGTCAGGCTGTAGCTAGTTATTGCTTTATTATTTTAAGTGTCCATGTGTCTGCATATTTGTGTTCTACGTTACGTTTGGAAATTGCAAGTGCCCATTACTGTTTAATAAACTTCCTTTACCTTTTTGGCTAAAGGTACCTTTTCCTTTACCTTTTTGGCGAATTTGGCTAAATTGTATTTCAAGGGATTTGTGAATGTGAGTCAAAATCCATCCTTCAGAGATTTCATTGCTAATAAAGTAGTTTTCTTTATTGCCTTATGCTACCATTAAGATAAAAAGAAGTGGGGGGTTGTCTTTACACCAAGCAGTCCCTGTGACCAAAAGAAAGCCACCTCGTTTCTTTCTGTAATTCTCAGTCAACATTCTTAATACGACTGATCACCAGAGGATCTGAAATTCTAACTCACATCGCCTAGCACAGTGATGGCGAACCTTTTGGGCTCGGTGTGTCAAAAGTTAGGAAAATGCTTAACTTGACTCTGCTGGTGTGTCAATCTCCCTCCCAAACAAAAGAGAAACAATTCTTTATAATCATTTATTTGAACAAAAAAATATAGTCCAATCATGTGTGGTGCTATGTATGGTATAAAGAAACATCAAATAATTACAAAAATGCAAAAATGAGTAAAACAAACTCAGTTTTTGTCAGGTATTGGTGAATCCTGGTGCGTCACCCCAAACACGCGTGTCATAGGTTCGCCATCACTGGCCTAGCAGAAGCTTCTCCTTTATTGGAGTATGTCGCATGTTACATTACAGAAACATGCAGTGCATAACATCACCACTGGGTGACACTGGCGAGCATATTTCTGATCAGCAGTTGCACACTAGCCACAAAGGTAATTCACCCAAAGGAAGTGAGGTGGTTAAGCCCCAACTCAAGTTAAGAATATAAGGCAAGCCCTGCTGGAGCAGATCAAAGGTCCAATCCAGTCTAGCACTTGCTCCGCACAGTAGCCAACCAGATGCCTATGGGAAGCCACCTAACAGTGCAAACGGCTGAGCCCCCCCCCCCGCCCCAAATTCATATCTGGTGGTATAGTGCCCTGAACAAGCTGATTCAATCAGGCTGCAATCCTAGCCACACCTACCTGGGAGCAAGAACCATTGATTTACCCCATGGGACTTGCTTCTGTGTAGACATGCATAGAATTGGCCTTCAATCACAGCTCACAACCTTGATTAGTCTCATCCCCTTTTAAAAAAGGCAACCAAGCCAATAGCCACCATCACTCCTTGTTGCAGCCAATTCCATGAGTTCATTGCATGAACCCAAACAGCACTTTTGTCTGCACTGAATTTACTGTTGATATGTTATAATAGAAAAGCTTCTCTCTATTCACATGGTGTATCCACTTTATACACCTTTATCATATATCCCATTTCCCCCACCCACAACTAAGAAGTAATGAGCACTTCAGATCTACAGCAGGGATGAGATCCCAAATGCCATAACCCTTTGAAACACCTACCAAGCTGGCCTCTCGGGTGGGTAGGATGACGAAAAGCTGGGGAGAGAGGGAGTGGGTCAGGAAGGAGAGCCAGGTGCCCTCTAGAAGTGGCTTCAACTCACCTTTGGCTGTGCCTTGGGTGATGGGGAGTTCCTGGCAGTCCCGCTGCCCAGCTCAGACACCAAGAGGATGGGCGTGGGAGAGGCACCAGGGGGAGGCTTGGGAGACAGTCTCCCAGGACTGGTTGTCAAGCTCCCAGCTGAGCAGCTTCTGGTCGCTGGCAAAGTGCCCCCATGTGCCTCAGTGCCACAGCCAGTCAAATCGCTGGACGACGAAAAGGAGGAGTTAGCGGAACAACCGGGTAGAGCTGCGGGGTCCTCGCTGGAGGAAGCGCTGGCAAGCGGAGGTTCCGAGCGGGAGGTGATGGCAGCTGATGGAGCATGGACGGTGGGCTCGGAGGAGCTCTTGGGCACCGAAGTCTCATCCAGGTCACCAGCAGTCTTGGTCAAACACTCGGATGCGATGCTCTCCAGGCTGAGGGCAGGAGATGGGGTGGAGGAAGACGGTTCCGAGTGGGAGAGCCTGGAGAGGGGATGCTGAGCTGCAAAAGCAAAGACTTGCGTAAAACCACTGCCTGTCCGAAAAGCCCCTTGGTCAGCCAAGCCCACTGTCAGACATCATTGATCTAGCCTTGTGGCAGGACCCATTCCACCCCCACCCTAAACCAGCTACATGGTCCAAAATACAATGCATCATAAGGAGAGAGCAATGCAAGAAACAAATGTGTCTAGGGAGAACATGACTGCAGGTTAACCCCAGCTTCCAGGACGGTGCCCTGTCAAGACCCTGGAGGGCAAGTCATCTTTCAGCAAAACAAAACAAGGAAGCAAGACAACTGCATGGCACCCAAAACCCTGGCCTTAGTTGAAGCAGGCACTGATGGGGGGGGAACCCCCTTATGATAAACATATGAGAGAGGAAACCCTCCTGACCCCAGTGATCCACCACTCAGGCACCAGAATAGAAATCACAAGATGTCACAAGGCGGTGAGACGTCCAGGGGAAATTTTGGCACAAGGTAGTTCCTTGACGGTTCCTTGAAGGCAGGGAAGGCCCAGCCTAGCTAGAGAGCAGACAGCTCCGGCAATAAACCAGTGCAGCAGTGCTCCGGAGTAAAACATTAGGAAGGTCATAAGGGAGATTGGACTGGATACATGGCAAGCTGGTTTCCCATTTCAGGAGGGGAGACTCACCAAGCGGGGAGGCATTGGGGGCCCTTGGTGCCGGCCGTTTCTTAGTCTTGGGGCTGCTGGTGGGGGTGATGCCGTACCACGGGTGAGCAGCCTTGGAGGTAGCCTCAGCCTCATTCGACTCTTGCTTTGGCATGCTCTGTGGCACGAGAGATTCTTCCTCTTCCTCCTCCTCCTCAAAGGGGTTATAGGATTTGGGGTCCTTCGGAGTGTGCCTGCCCAGCTTCTCTCTGGCCTTGCCTTCCTCTTCTCCCTCTTGGTCCTCTTCCGAAGCCCTTGGTGGGGTCTCCTTGCCATTGCCTGGTGGAGGGGGAGCTGGCTTCTTCCTGGACTCGGCCTGAACCAAGGCCATCCACGGAGGGTCTTTCGGCCTTGGCGCTTCTTCCGCTCTGGTGAGAGAAAAGACAGGCGTAAGGGACAGAATACACTGGCAAAGGCAAAGCATGCCGGAACAAAGGTGCAGGTCTGTAAGAACAAGGAGGTGATCCTGGGTCCGCTGGTCAACTGGTCAAGTGAAAAATAATATACTGGTTTGGAAAATCAAGCTGAAGGACGTACCGGTCTGAAGATGCGGGTTTGCCTCTGGGCTTCGGAACCGGAGGGCAGGGCTCAGGACTTCTGCCTAATCCGGAAATGAAGAATGCACAGATGTGTGTCATCCTTGAGAAAGCACTTCCACATCCCTTACATGCGAGCATTTCTTTTTAGAGGAAATAGCTGGCCGTTCTGGGCCGTGGATAAAAGCTTCAGTTGCAGGAACTAGAAGAGAGGCTGATGACATCTGCAGGGAATGAGGGAGAGGGTCTGCACCACTCCTCATCTCAGCCTACCCTTTTCCATGCCCCGTGTGCCTTCCTTCCTCAGTCCCTTCCTTCCATTCATTTCACTAGCCTTGACCAAAAATCCTGGACCTCAGAAGGCGAATACATTCTGCACACAAAGGTGTTCAAACAGGCTGCGCTAACTGTGTGTGGGGGGGGGGGGAGGGGCTGGTGCTGTGTTATTGGGTCATCTTGTTGGAGAACTGGAATTTGAGGAGAGGGGAGAAGAACACACATACAGTACACACATACACACATACACTATTGCTGGAGGGTATCTATCAGTATGGTGGCACTATAGTTGCCTACAGATACAAGTGACCTGTATCCCAGTTCAATAAAGGACACAAGCCCACGCTGAGCATCCTCTGCATCAGGGTCCCAGCTACAGGAGAAAAGCGGGGGGAGGAACATTCTCACCCAATGCATACTTTTTGAGGGAGAGAAAGAAATCTAGGCATGCCACCTTGAATTCCAACATGGAAGGAAGGCAGGATACAGTTGCAATAAATCAGGGATCCACTAGGAGCGTCTCTGAGCCAATTTCAAGTGGGTCGCGAAGCACCTAGGGCAGCCATATTGAAAATATGGGAAGATGGGATACTGGAAAGGGGGGGGGCTGTGTGGTTGTTTTGCTTACGTCAGGGTTGTAAATAGGCTTTTTTCGTTCTGATTCCCTTTGCTATTGGAAAATGGCTGAAAAATAACCCAACTTCTTGCTGCACTCTCAAGAAAGTTGCAGGCTCTGGCGTCACAATGATGGCACCTCCGGCCATGACATTACTTCCTGTGGGTCCCGGACAGATTGTCATTCTAAGAAGAGGGTCCCAGCGCTGCAAAGCTTGAGAAGCACTGAATAAAACAAGGGTCTGGGTTCAGTTCCCAGCATTGCCACTTAAGGATCATGCACAGTGGGAGAGCACTGCTGCCAGTCGGTTGGCAATACTGGGTGCTGATGGACCAATGGGCTGTCCCAGGGGAAGGCAGGTTCCTGCATTTTTCCAGAGACCAGAGGTCTTTTTCCCTTCCTCTTTTTCCCCTCCTTGAAATGCACTGGGTAGAATCCCTTTACTCCTACACATTCACACACACACCCCAAGTGGGGTCACTCTCATCTTCAATTCTGCACAGAGCCACAACTGCACAGAGCCACAGCACCGGCCTGGGCAGGTGAGATTCCGCGCCCCCACCAGCCTTCCCTGCCTTACCATTGACCAGGCTTGGTCCTGGTTCACTGGAGCCCTCGTTCTGCACTGTGGCTCTGGGCCGCGGGACGGGCTGTGGGGTTGGTGGCGACAGGGTCCCGGAGTCTGTGCTCTTCCGGGGGGCAGGGGTGGGCCGAGTCTCCTTGAGCTGCCCGTGCTGCTTTTCCAGGCTGCACAGGGCTGGTTTCGCCGGCACCAGCGGCTTGGGAGGCGTCTGGGAACAGGGCTCAGAGCCGAGGCGCGGGCCGATGGCGTCACTCCTCAGCTGGGCCGGCGGAGCCTCGCTCCCCGCTCCGTCCGCCGTCCTCTCCCCCGTCTCCTCCACAGCTGGTGGCGGACGGTCCGGCACCCCGTTCTCGTCCTCCTCGCAGGTGCGCAGCATTCCTGCTCCGTTGCTCTGCTCGGGGGGTGGAAGCTCTGGGCTGGGCCTGCGCTCTGCCCTCCCACTCAGGCCCAGCTTGCCGCGATGCTGGGTGCAGACAAACGTGCCCGTCTCAGGCCCGGGCTTGTAAGATCCCGGGAGGAGCGTGCTGGAGCATTCCTTGCACCTGTCAGCGACACAAACGGGGCCCATGACCCAAAAGGGGAAGTGGGCAGGAATCCCGGCCTTGTGAGAACTGGGAGCAGGCGGAAGAACCAGGCTCCAGGCACGGCTCTGCCACAGAGCGATTCTGGGCAAAGCCGCTTCTCTGTTCCCCAGAGTCAAAGGAGACAATTCATTAAAGAGATGGTTTGGTCCTGTGCGGTGGGGTTGTTTAATAGCACCCATGGGAGAAAAGAGGAGGTCAGGACTGGGCCTCTGGGGTGGCAGGAGGGAAATTTGACCCTCTCCCCTCGCACTGTGGTTCTAGCTAAAAATGTGCCCCCCCAAACCACTATATGATCTGTGAGACTTGGACTTGGGCCCAAAAGAAGCTTCTTCCCCCGTCTTAGGGATCAGCTTCATGGGTGTGATTTTCAATGCAACCACTATGCGAGAGGAAAGAGTTAAACGCCACCCTCCCCACATGCTGCAGCCCTGATGCATCCCACCCCACATCTATTTAATTTTTCAAAAAGAAAAAAAACCAACCATACAAGGACAAATTATACAGTTGCCATATCCCCCATCTATTTGTTAACATGGGAATTAAAGCCCCACCACCACCACCACTTCCTCATTATTGGTACTGTCCATTCAGACAGTGAAATCTCGGAAGCAGGGTCTATTACTGTCTCTCGCCAAGACAACTAGCCCAAAGCACTTTTGCTCTCTGGACCAGTTTCATGTTCATTTTTAAAAGACCAAGAGCAAAACTGGAGAGTTAATCGACACCCTATTTCTAAGAGAAGAGGCACATTCAGTAAAACCACAAAAAGCAGGTATAGAAAAATCAGTGAAACTTTTTGCTGAGAAAGAGAATGGCACTTGCCATTCATCCTACACCACATCTGTATGCATCTCCTGATAGGGGGAATGTGGAAAACTGGGCTCCACTGGGCTCCAGGATCCTTGTGTCCACCTTTCTCCCATTGCTCTGTTGTACCCCTGGTGCATCTTTTTTTGGCTGTAAGCCCTTTTTGGACAGGGAACGGTCTCAGCCTTTGCTATGAAAACCACTTTGTGGCATACAAATACATAGAAAGGCGGAACATGTCCATCATTCAGAACATAGGGATGCTCTGAGCAAGCCTGCCGGGCACAACTAGGAGGCCGTACTGAGCAAGGAAGGAAAGATCTGAACGAGAGCAGGTGACAGGATTACAGCTGCCCCGGACGTGACCAGGAAACGCTCACCTAAAGCACTGACGGTGGTACAGTTTGCCCTCAGCCAGATAGCGCTGGACCAGGTGAACATGTTGCTGGCAAGCTGCGCAAGTGCTGCTTGGGGTGGTGCGCTGGGACTGCTCTGCCAGGCCTTCAACAACATTGTCCTAAAGCAACAAGAAGGTGCAATGAGAGCGGCTCCAGGCACAAAGGTCCTCGGCACAGAGCGATGGCCTCAACCAACCCCCGCCTAATACAACTAAACTGGCCCAAAGCTTGCAGACCTCACCGCAAAGCACAACATGAATCAAAACACTGGGGCCACTACAAGCTCAAGTCTCTGCATGTCTACTCAGAAGTAAGTCCCAGTATAATCGGGGGGGGGGGGGCTTAGTCCCAAAGCAGCTGTGGATAGGATTGCAGCCTATCACCACTGCAGCAGCAAAATAGCTTTAAAACAGCCATGCAATAGCTGCTGTGCTGGCAAGCCATCCTCCCCTGAAGTCTTTCTGAGTAATCCCCCGCCCAAATTACTGAGATCCTCCATCCCCAAATCATTACCTTTGAACAGGGCAGCACATTAACTATTCCTCTGCTGAATTCCTGGCTTGTGGCAAGCTCTGTTTCAACTTGCCTGCATCTCACTGAATCCTGGCTTGATGAACCACCCGCTGTAACTAACCTGCTATTTGCCTCGGGACAACATATTTGACCTCTGCCCCCAGAACCACAAAATAGGGCTGTTTACAGTAATTAGGCTACTCTCCCATGATGAAACACGATAACTGGGGCCTAACTCTGGTCAGCACATCAGCCACCAATATGAACTAAGAGATGGCTGCCCCAGACATGCTGATTATGTCAACATCCCCTCACATATCATGAACAGCAGCAGCTTCTCTCTAGGCCAGTGCGGTATAGCTTGGGATCCTCCAGCTTTGGGGCTTGCATGGCACTACACAACCCCTGTTTTTGCAATCCCAAACAGCAACATGAAGACCCATCGGGTTCCAGAGGAGCCTCCCAACATGGCACTGGGGCAGTATTCAACTTGGAGGTCATAACGACGCTCTGCCCGACACCAGCGGTCCACAGCTGGCCTTGCTTGCGAACCCACAGCTGCCATCACTTCAAGTGGAGTGCAGCCACAACCATCCCCCCTCACACTGTCCTCTCCAGTCCTGGAGCAGGGGAGGAAAGCGTCGGGGGTCAACTGTGCTCCCCACCGTTTCAAGAGGGCTCTGGTCCGCTTTCTGCGGTGGGGGCGGCGAACAACATTATGGAGACCTGTCCTGCACCCTCACGTCACTGACAGATTCATATTCCAGAGCAAAGCAAAGAGCCAGCACAAATACTCATCTGAAAGATACCCAGAACCTCTTCGGCACTGCGGAGACAGATGACACACTTTGAATCACTGTCTTCTGAAAAGTGCTCATGCAGGAGGCGATGAATTTTTTCCGTTTCCCCGCACTATGTTTTCAGAACATGTCGCTTTGGCACAGCTATGTCAGTGCCGGAAAGTTGGCTAGGACTGCACCCTAATTCAGACAAGGTTTTTCCTTTGCACCCCTCCAGCTGAACTCAGGCACCTTCCATCAGCCTGCTTGAACTTTTCCACCTCCCCGGTTCTCCCATTTGGTTTAACTCCTTTTCTTCTGGATTTTTTAAAGAAACTAGTTCTACTTATTTTAACCTGCCTAGTCCATGCCCAAGACAAGGTGATGGGCTGCCACTTCTGACTGCCCTCAGATATTACTGCGGTGTGGATTTTTTTAAGAACCCCCACCATAGTCCAGTGCTCTCCCTGGGAGGGTCTTTTTCCAAGATTCCCCCCTCCCCACCCCCACCTGGTCTCCTTATCCTGGGATGGTGGCAGCATCCAGTTTCTACCCAATGCTGATCCAGGAGGAAGGGAATGCAGAGAACAGGTAGGGATGAGTGAGGGCTAACCACTGGCCACTACTCCCCTCGGTCAGCCCGGCTCCTCCCAGTGCCTTCCCTGATCAGGTAGCCAGAATCAGGTTCAAGGGATGAACAGGTCAGATTAACTTCAGTTTAGCAGACCAGGTACCTGAGGAGCGGATGTGGTCTCAGAAGCAACCACAGGCCTGGGAGCGGGCGGGGTGGGTGCGGAGGCAGCTGCTGGGCGCTTCAGAGGTGGAGGGACTTTGGCTGCGGAGAGGATAAAAGGGCAAGTCATGAACCAGAACAGGGAGAAGACATGGGAAAAAAAATCGCTTGATTCTGCAATGCAGAATGAGCTTGTCCAGCTTCTCACACCTGACTATACTCTTGTACGAGAAGCAGCACAGTTCGAGACTGAATGGCAAGACCTGTGTCATTTCTTATACAGAGGCTGCAGACAGGCCACCGCTGAGATCCATTCCTTCATCCATTACAGCTGTTGTGATGGTCAGCTACGCACGATACACCACAGGGTTAAAGTGTTAAGCAACCTCGTTAGACTCACGGTAAGGCCCAGGGAACTGCTCGTCTTGGCTGACTTCCACCACAGTCAAAGCGTGTGCCCCAATGCTGGCTGGTCTCTGACATCATGTTCGGGCATCCGCTCACCAGAGGCAAGTTCCAGCGAGAAGGATGCCCACACAGCCTCTTTCATAAGCACTCACTTCAGCTATTGCAAAGCTAGAAACAAACAGGAGAAGCCTCTCCTGTGGTTTCTTTCCTTACCAATACCTCCATGCAGAGGAAGCAAACGTCCGCCTCTTCCTCGAGCCTTTTTGAATGTGTTTGCGGATGGAGGTGGGGGCAGTGGCCAGCACCAATGGAGGTTGTCCGGTAAGCCAAGCCAGTATTTGTGGGGCACCCACCACGCTGAGTCCTGGGAGCACCCCCGCAAGGCAGAAGGCCAGCAAGGATGCACTCCAAGCCCAGGAGAGGGCAGGAGCTCGTCCCGCTTTCTGGACAGAGGAGGGATGCTTGCCAGGGCAAGCAAATGGGTGAATTTGCAGCCTTTGGGGATGGCGGAAAGTTGCCCTGAAACAGCCGGGATTCTCTGGAATATCATTCAGGATCACAGCGCTAAGGGGGAGAATGTCACCGTGGAGCTCTTACCTTGGCTGGGGTTGTTGAAATGGTTGTAATACTGGGACACGTAGGTCATGATGCTGAGGCAGTCGGGAACCCGCATGGAGACCATGTCGCTAGGATCCAGCAGGGCAGGGATCCCCAACTCCTGCTCAGCCACCTCAAATGCCTATGGTGCGAGCAAGCGAAAACAATTAGGATGCTGAAAGCCGAGACCGCAAAACAGGCCAGTGGATCAACGTCGGGGAGCAAAGAGCAAAGGAAGAAGCCAACACTACAAAAGGAACCAAAAAAAAAAGAGTGGCTTGCCGTGGGGCTCTCCACTGTCATACTGCCACTTGTACACTGTGCATCTCATTATAGGACCATAGTCATGTTTTTCCACTGTTTGTGTCACAACGGATACTCTGCTTGACAAGTCCATCCAGTCAGGGCATGTTCCGTATGTTAAAAAAAAATTGGCAAAGAATGTAGATTCCAAAGAAGCACAGCTGGCTTCCCTTTATTCAAAATAAGGTCCTAGATCTCGTGGTTGTTGAGAAATATGCAGGCAACACGACCTTCCACCTTTCCAATGTCCCATCTTGCCATATTTTCAATGATGGCTGCTCTAGGTGCTTCACAACCCACCTGAAACTGGCCTGCAACCCACAGTTCGAGAAACACTGCATTAAGCAGTACTTGAAATGTACTGGACTAATTCTCAGCTGCATCAATGTAAAGCATACACCTAATTTCAATTTGCCTCTACTTGCTGTTTTGTTTGGTTGTTTTGCCACTTTGACTGTGCAACTGGTTTGTCTGCTGTTTTGCTTTTATGAATTTTTTAAAAATCTCCTGGGTTTTTTTAATTGGCTTTTTATTGACTGCCTGATGGGTTATGCTAGGCTTGAGTTTCAATTCATATTACGTTTATTGTAATTATTTTTACATTGTTAGTCACCTTAATGCAGTTTTTAAAACGAAACTGGAAAGGAGGGATATCAATTAAAATATGAATATTTAACATAGCAATCACTAGTCAATCACTAGTATCCAACATGTCCATATCAATACATATCCAACATGTATCTGTGCAAATGTATCTGTGCAAACATACAGGAAAATACAACAGGAAGCTCTCTCCATCGCAGACTTTCATGAGACCCTTTCAGCATTCATATGGTTCCAGATAGTCCTGGACTGGAATTTAAACATGGCACAAAAGTCTTAATCTTGGTGATGTAAGAAAGATCAAGCCAACCTCTCACTCACTGGCTCTAGCAAAGTATGCCTGAATATATGTGCACATAAAAAACAACAGTGCCATATTCTGTTCAGTCTGCTATTTTCCATCAGAACGAAACCACAAAAGGGTTACATCAGAACAATCCCTGCACCTTTAGCCAGAGTTCTGCAATTACATCAGTGCTACTCTACCCAGTCAAGATTATTATTTACTCTCACTTGGTCTCTTACGACAGGCCACAGAGGGAAATCTAAGCACATTCTCCCATTGTCATGGGAGAATTACACAGGGCAGCGTGTTTGGGTCTGCAAGTCTGCCATGCAAACACAGGTTCTAGCATTCGGCACCAAATTAAGGAGCTGTTGTTGCAGTTCTTGTCCTTACAGATGAGATTAGATTCCTTTCCTTTTCTCACTTTCAAGGAACACAGATGAATGATGGCGGCTAAGAGGCCAGGCAGCCTCCTGAACTGTCAGTTGTCACTCACAAGCCACAACCCCATGAAGCTGTTTTTCTAAAGGGTTGGCCTCTTGGACCATTTGGCTAAGTATTGTCTATGCAGGCTGGAATGGCTCTCCAGGATTCCAGGCCAGAGGCTGAACCCAAGAACCCGGGGACATGCACTGATGGCCCGTCTCTCCATGTTCCTTGCCCTGTGCCCCTGCTGCTTTTGTGCACAAATGGCAATGCCCGCTTGGCACCAACACTAAGGCACAGCCCAAGGTAAACTCATTCTCCATCTGGCTCATGGTGGATTGTGTTACCGTTGTACAAGTTTGGCATGCGGTGTTTTTGTACATGGCACATACACCTACCTTACATATGGATTTCAGGATTGTTTGACTACAATAGCTCTCTAAGGCCTCAGAAAGAGACACTCCCCAGCCCTGCTGCTGGCTGAGAATCCTTGTTAACTGGAGATTGCCACTGTAGCCCACCACTCTCATCTCTCCATTTCCTCGCCAGGGACTGCAAGCAGCAGCAGCTGGGACAAGTAACAGAGGTGGGCACCCCCTGCCAATTGTTTTCTCAGGCAACAGACCCTGTAATTACATCAAATACGCCTGAAGTGCAGACACCATGGAAAACGGACAGTGAGGGCCAGTTTCAGGAAGAGCACACTGTCCATTGCAACCATGCTGTACAGTAAGGGTAGGAAGAAAAGCACAAATCTCTAGGTGCCAGCATCAGACTTCTAGATACTTGGGAGACCAGCTACCTGTGAGCAATCTGAATCAAGGCCACACTAGAATTAAGTGAACAGAGGGACAGTGGAGGTGTAGATCGGGACTCACCAGGCGGTTGTTTTCATATACATTTTCCTTGGAAAGTGAGTTAAAGTCTCTGAAAAGAAACAAAAAAAGCAGATGTGTTACAGGAGGTAGAAGCCATACAGGTCAGATCACAACCCAATTTGAAGCTGCAGGTTGCCATTAGCGGGGCATTGCAAAGTGTTATTCTGGGACCAGACAATCTTTGTAGTTCAGTTGTCCTTGAAGTTACAGACAGGAAAAGAAGCCTTCCGATTGTCGATATTTCAAAAAACACAAAGGCAGGAAATTCAGTTCTAGCACCACCAGGTATACGAGTGACCTCTATTTATTCAACAAAAGAAGAGAGACTTCCACACGGAAACGCCTGTTCCGCAAAACACACAGTGCTACAAGAGCTGTGCTCTTCAGCGATGCTTGTGCGATTTGCCCAAGGGAAGCTCCCAGTGGCCTGGGTTCAACTCCAAGCCAGTTCACATGACGTTTCAGCCAAACATGAATACAAGTAAACTGCTGGGTGTTCATGGAGGTCACCTCAAATGTGACACTTTCCTCTACATGTGCACAAAGGTGTAGGAAAAACCTACTGAAAAACAGATGTGGAAGCATGCATGTGTACTAGGTGTGTACTTCTTGGGAAACCATGATTAGCAGTCACACAGAATGAAGTCCAAGCTGAATGCAAAATACAATCTTTACACATGGCAGGATATGTAGGGGTGTTTGCAGTGTGTGGAATGTATTACAGGGGTGTGTACATGCCTGGATTTTCAAACTATTTCAAAACCTTCATGCAGCTGTCCCAACAATTTGGGGCAGGGCTTTCAAGCAGGCAAGGGGGTACACTACTTCACTCAGCACACTCCCTCGTTCCTGGTGCATGATAATTTTCTCCATAATATTACTGAGTCCCAGACTTCCTTCCCCATTCAGTGACAATTGTGTGATGAAAATCCCTGATTTGCCCGTTTTTTTTCTGCCCACTTTCACCTGGTTGGACTGCTCTGTCAACTGGCGAGATTCTGATGATGCATTGGAACCCTCCAGGGACTGTTGGGACATTTGGATGCAGTCACCATTGTTCCCTTATTGTTGAAGACCTCCTTCTTTGGATAGGCAAACAAACATTTGACTTTGGGTTAGCTCACTGGACTGTGAAGTCCACCTGATTTTCAAGAATAGGGAAGTCAAGAGCTCAGGTGAACCTGCCCACCCCCAGTTCCAGAGGTAAAACCTGGCTAATGGCCAAAAGTTGCAAAAAGCAGGGTGACAACCCCCCCCCCCCCGCTTTGTGCCCCTGGTCCAGCATCAGATGCTTTATGGGGGTTCGCCAACCCGCTCAGCTAGATGTGACTGCAAGGATCACCAACCTGCACTGAGTACACAGGTTAAGGAAGGTACGCAGAGAAGCTGTGTCAGTGGCTTGTTCTATTTCTATTGCATTTTAACCGCCATGCCACCCATCGCCCAATCCATCCACCTAATCCTTCGTCTTACTGTGCTTATTTTTGCCTTTTTAACATTACATTTTATTGTTCCATTGTTTTCAGTCTTTTAATAAACTATCATTATTTTACTGGTTTATCCATCCCAAGGCCTCGGTTCCCTTTGGAGGGAGTTGGTTGTTCCTTCTTCCCAGAGTATCTGCCTTTGAGACTGTCTGGTTTTTAAAGAGATCCTCTGGGATTGGGGGGCTCCCCATTTTTCTAGGAGGGAGGTTTCTCCAAGGTGGCCTCCTTCTCTGGATTCCATTGGCTTTGAGTGTCATCAGCAAGAACTACTGTTCCAATTTAAAGCCAGTTTCAGGACCAGATGGACTGGAAGTGGGTGTTGACAGCTAGGGCCCTGTGCCCATCCATCATTCTAACTATTACAAATTGGAACAAAACACACACACAAATTGTGCAAACAGAAAGGCCAAAGGAAAATGTGCAGACAGGGCTAGCCCACCAATTCACTCCATTCATTCAAACCTTATGTTTGACACAAATTGATCCCACATCTGCAATACCTCCAACGAGGAATGACAAACCTTCCACTCCCTCTCAACTCTCATCCTACACAATCCTGTCTGTTCAGTGACTGTTCTATGACTGAATAAACACCACCACCTCTTTCAGGCCTTGCCATGATCTTGCCAACACAGAGACGTGCGCCATCCTCCCTGACTCAGAGTGGTGCAAACACACTTTTTGGTGGCCCTTGTGCCGGCTAAGCTTTGCTGGCCTAACTGTGCTGGCCCAACTCCAGGTTAGGATTGCGCTCTTAGTCTAGATTGAAGCTTCCAATGGTGGACTACCGAACAGAGCTATGCCTCTGTTTTTCTTTTTAAAAAAAAACTTTCAGAAAGGATGGTGACAAATTAAACAAAATCATCACCTCCGTTCCTCCAACCTCGATGCAAAATTCAAGCCTGCTGATGGTTCGGCACAGCAAATCTATCCAAACATTGCAGACCAGCGGCTTTACAAACAGTGACTAATCTTGGCATTCACAGAGCTACCACACCACAAAGCCAAAAGACATCATTAGTGCCGATATATGGCAGCAGTTGTCAACGGCTCTTCCTGGGCTGCATCTAGCTAACTCATGATGACTCACCGGTCCACAGGTTGAGAAACCAGGTCTACGCTCAAGGTTCTCCGATTCATCAAGAGAGAAGTCAAAGGCAGCAGTTATTGTTCCAAAAGTAAATGGACAAGCACAACCGTGATTCAATGAATGTGAGTTCGGTTCTAGAATTTGGGCTGGGCATGTGCACATTCTAAGTGTATGTCCACCCACTTCAGTCACTATTTTGGCTGGTAGATCTCAGGGTTCAAAACCCCCAAAAGACCCTGTGGGCCAGAAATCTGACCACTCCTGGTACATGTTACATGACAGCAGCAAAATCATACAATGCAGACATGGATGTAGAATTCAACCTGGCCACAGTGACCCATGCCTTAGTGACATCTAGATTAGACTATTGCAATGCGCTCTACGTGGGGCTGCCTTTGAAGACAGTCCGGACATTACAACTAGCACAGAATGTGGCTGCTCAGGTGGTTGCTGGGGCACGTCGGTTTGACTCTGTCGAGCTGCTGCTTCAGCGACTACACTGGCTGCCAGTTCTGTTCCGGGCCCGATTCAAAATGCTTGTTTTGACTTTTAAAGCCCTTTACGGCTCGGGTCCAGGGTATTTGAGGGACCGCCTCCTTCCATACAAACCTGCCCATACTCTTAGATCATCTGGGGGGGGCCCTTTTGACTGTGCCGCCACTAGGAGAGGTGAGAGGGATGGCGGCCAGGAATAGGGCCTTCTCGGTGGTGGCCCCCCGACTTTGGAATACCCTTAGAACTGAGAACTGCTCTCTGTTTGGTAATATTTCAGCGGGGACAGAAGACTTTTATTTCAACAAGCTTTTAATTGTTGACAGGCTGGCTGGCTGGCTGGTTTTTTAGTCTCTTTATATTTTAGGATCCACGGGGCTTGTTTTAAATTTTAATTATTTTAATGTTTGTTTTTAATTATTGTTTTTAATTGCAAATTGTGATTTTATTGTATTTTATTGTTGTAAGCCGCCTTGAGTGCCTTGGGGCAGAAAGGCGGGATATAAATTAAACAAACAAACAAACAAACAAACAACCTTTTGAGAATCTGTGCTTTAATTTTCCTTCTTTCTTTTTCTAGAAAGAGTCCTTGCATTTCCACAGTTATGCTTGATGGTGCGTGAGCAATGCCTAGCAAAAGTTGCTATGTCACAGAAGCTGTAAATAAGGAACCTGTGATCAATGTGCTTTGATCTTGTGCTTTGCCTGACTCTCTGCCCACAGCTAAGGGAAGTAAAACAAATGAGTAACAAATGCGGAGTTATGCAAAAATATTCACATATTGCAGACATCTTCTCTTGGCACAGTTTTGATCTGTTACGGGCCTTTTTCTTTTCTTTCTTTTTTTTTAAAGCACAAAATACACAAAGCCCTGATCATAAGGCCTCATTAAGCTGTGGGAATGACTACATGAGCATTCAGAGCTTTACCGGCTCCCAATTTCACTGTGGTCTCTGAGCAGCTCATTCGGGTACTTCAACTGGAACAGCACGTTCCCCTGGAAGAACTTGCAACTACAGGCTGCTCACCAGCCCAGCCAAAGCCCATTAATCATGTGTAGCGCGCTGTATAAAAATGGTCTAGAAGGAGAGGGGGTTTGCTTATGATCTGCCAGAGGAGTGGCTTTTGACAATCCCTTTCCAGCCTTTGATCCTGCAGCTTCCAACACCCTCTTTAGATGTTGCTTGGAAAATCCTTGCTAAATGTGCCATGTCCTTATAAGGTCCCGTGTGTCAAGTCGGCAGTACAATTCACTCAACTGAGCAGCACTTAGACCATCTGCTAGGAAAGAGATTTATGCCATAGATACTTAACAGCAACGACTTCTGCTTAATGGGATCGCCATTCAGTCTCAAGGAGAAGTTTAGACACTGCTGACTGTAGCTCTTTTGAGCTGCAGCTTCTTCTGATGGTGCTGACCACATGTAGCTTCTAACAGATGCTTCTCAGATGCTCAACAGCTGTTACATGCATTTAAAAGCCTATGAATTCTTGACTGTTCCCCTGCATATGTGTCAGTTGCACATCAGTGGCACACTTCAGCAGACAAGAGGCCCTCTGTCCAAACAACTGCTCAGGCCTCCTCCACCTGTGCAGGCAACACTTTGTACTAACTACAAAAACAGTTCCCCGAAGATTTGTCATTGCCAACTGATTGTGGCTCTGTGCTAAGCTGAGACTAGTCTAACTAGCAGGCCAACTTGCTATTTTACATTTACATTTTTACAATGAAAATGTCTGGAAGCTGGGGCAGAAATGATCAGATGCTGTGTTTGAAACCTTCAGTTTGTTCCACTCTGAAGAAATAATTCTTCCGGTCCAGCTAAAATAATTCTACTAAATCCAGCTAAAATAATAATCCAGCTAAAATAATTTATATGGTGCTTCTCAAGGCATTTTACATACATTATCTCATGATTCCTTAAAATGGTTTGGTGTGATAGACTAGTAGCATTACCTCCATGCTACAGAGAAGGGAGGGACTGAGAACTTAATGACCACCTTAAAGCCACCTCGTGAGGATATCTGAACCAGAGGCTTGATTTACTGGATCAGGCAAAAAGCTCAGCTCACAGCATAATCCTGTGCATAAGCCACAGCATAATCACAGCATAATTCAGAAGTACGGTTCGTTTTATCACAATAAATGGGACCTACTCCCAAGTAAGTGTGTATAGCATTACAGTCTTAGGACAGCACTTAACACTGCTCAAGGTAGTAGGGATACGACTGCTTGCTGATGCCCATGTTTTAGGTTCATATTTTGTTGGCTAATTTTTTCCATGTTCTTTGTTTTTTAATTGTATTGGTGTCTTGTTTACATGCCAATAAAGGTTTTTGACTTGACAGCACTTTGCCTCCTCCAATGACCAGACCAGTCTTTGGGAGCTCTCAAGCACAGCGTGATGGCAATAGCTATCCCTTGTTTTTGTGTGCACCGCATCTGGTAATAAGAGCTATATGCCTCTGGCACATGGCTTCATTTTAGCTATCACGGGCTAACAGTGATTTGTAAACCCATCCTCCATGAATCTGCCTGATCTGTTTGAAACACCAACTAAACATCATGGCAGGAGTGGGGTTGCAGATGAATGGGCCTGGGGTGACTGATCATTTCTTGTATATTTACATATTGACAAAGCTGGTCATATTGACAAAGCTATTTCTATTTTAATTATTTTTCACATTTTTATGCCGCCTCCTTACAACAAGCTCATGATAGTGTACATCAGGGTATGGCCCGCAAGCTGAATGCAGCCCCTGGAAGCAATTTTTCCAGCCCCTGTTATAATTGGGCTCTCCCAGAGTGATACTCCCCTATCTTGAAATATAGTATCAAAATGTGCACATTTCCATCATTTGCAGCTAATGAGTTTCTCTATGAGAACAAAATGCTTATTTCTGGTCATCACTTGTTTAATGATGTCACTTCCTACTTAATGATGTCACTTTCGGCGGGCACTGTGAATTCTATTAGGCCCACTAGATGAAACTAGTTTCAGCACACTAGTGCACATGGTTGAAACATTAAAAAAACATTTTGCAAGCACCCTTGCCCAGTTTGCAAAAGAAAATCAGTAGCTGGAATGCTAACCTGAGGTAACCTTCAGACCACCAAATTAAGATGTCACATTGTCCCATGTTTTCTGGTAATTGACATGCCATTGATCATGTGTGGCATGCCGTAGGCCAGACATCTTGCTCTCAAGTTCAGCCTTCTCAGTAGAAGCATGCCAGGGGTAGCCAGTGGCGTTCCGTTCCAGACCCCCTCCCCCTGGGATACCTGAAACCGTGGATACTGGGGACACCTTTTTAAAGATAGGGGAACATCAGTGGTTTGGCTGCAACAAGGTAAAAAAAAAACAAGATGTGTTTAATATTCCCCTATCTTTTTAATAGGCATCCCAGTATCCATGGTATCTGTGTATAACTGAAACAGTAGATACCGATTAAAAGAGGGTATTTTAAAGACGTTTTTAAACTTATTGTAAACTTTTGAATACTTATATTTGATTTTGTTGTATGGGGGAGGTGTAAAAAAGGTTCTTGCTTGATGATGTCACTTCTGGCCATGACATCACGTCCAGGTTAATTAGATAACTTCTGGTGGGTCACAACAGATTGTCATTAAAAAGTGGGTCCCAGTGCTAAAAGGTTTGAGAATTACTGGTCTGGTGGGTCGTGATAGATTGTAATTTTAAAAAATGCGTCTTGGTTTGGGAAACACTGTCCTGGAGAACTCAAAAGCTTGCAGCTCACAACTTTGAAGCGTTTCACTCAGCACTAATAAAAGTACTAGGAGATGGCAACATCCTGATGATAAGTTTCACATTCACTTAGGATGTCTCCTCACCCCCACCATCTGACACTTAGCAAAGTGAGACCTGTGTACTGCATATGAACTTCCTCTAAACCTCAGATGAGAATGTATCCCACTACACTGAAGCAGCTCCAGTTTGTCCTCTCGGGGACTTAATCATTAGGAATCAAGGGACCAGCCATCACATTCAGTGACATACAGGAAGTCACTGAAGTTGAAGGACACAAACTAGGTCACATTTGTCTCTCACTCATGTCAATGGAGATTTCCTCCGTCTTTGTTCACATGGGTCACACTGTATTTATAAACAGGGAAGGAAGAAGCACATTGACTGAGACCGTACAGGAAACTTTTCAAATAATATGAAAAAGAGGGAGAAACATAAATGGTTACATGCAGGAATATTTTCTATAAGCAACAATACTACTAAATGCTCAAGAGATTGAGGGGAACAGAAGTACGAGCACAAAGACGAGTATATAACTCTTTCCAGCAACAAGGCTTAACTAACTGTACCAACAAGGTGTGTCGTAGGACCGTGGCTGTGTAAAGATGCTCCAGCTGACCATAGATGGCTCACAAATGGTGGAATTTGGATTCTTTGCTCCAGACCAACAAGCGACGATAGCAGAGCAGTTACGCCAATGGCAGTCACAGGGGATTATAGGCACTAAACACACACACACACACACACACACACACTGTACACCCCAATTTTTACAGGCCCACCATGACATCACAGCTCACCAACAGACACAGAGCAGAAGGTGAGATCGAAGATTCCAGAGGAACCCAATTATCTGGGTTCAACACAGGACCCCTTCATTAAGGCAGAAGGAGCCCAAAGTCCTGCTCCATAAATCCCTCAAACCCACAAGCGTTCCACCCCTGTATCTTGAGGGGAAGCATCACCCTTCTCCTGCCCTTGTGCGAACGCACTTGAAATCACAAGGCAATTTTGATCCTGCCTCTGCTCCTACCAGAGGTGGCAAAAGGATGGATTTCTCCCCCCCCCATCTCCGCCCTTCATTTTGGGGGGTGCCTCGTCTAATTGTACTGGAGGTTGTAACTTACAACATGCACGGAAAGGGGGGCAGCAGTTATTCAGGGTCAACCCGAAGCGAGGGCTGTTCCCACACGCAGCCGAGGCCAGCGGGGCTCCCACCCCAGCCCAGCCCGCCCAGCCCAGCCCGGCCCCCTCCTAGTCCAAGGGGCCTCTCCGGGCCACTCCAGGGCTGCCCCGCGAACAGCCGCTCCGGCCACCGCCGCCCTCAACGGCCCAGGGCGCGGGCGCGCCTCTCCCAGGCGAGCGCGGGGCTGCCGCTGGGCCTGCTCCGGGCCGGGGCTACTCACAGCAGGTCCGGCCGGTGCCTGTGGAGGATGGCGCAGAAGGCCAGGCCGTCCCGGAACGAGCTGCTCAGGTCTCGGATCTCCACGCCGGCGTAGCCCTCGCACTGGCGGCGGCACCAGGCCTGCAGGGCGCTGCGCGGGCCCGACATCAGGGAGCCGCTGCCCGGGCCGGAGGGAGCGGCATGGATGGGGCGGGCAGGCGCCTCTCGCTCACCACGCGGCGGCTCTGCGGCGGCTCCTGGCCCGCGGCTGGGCTCCGGCGCCCGCGCTCAGGCCCTCCCGCCGCTCCCCGCCTACCCCCGGGGGGCGCCTCCGCCTCCTCCTCCGCCTCCCTCCTCTCCCGCCCAGCCGCACCGCCGGGCTCTGCTCAGACCTGTCCCCGCCGCGGCGCCTCCTCCGCCCATGACCGGCCCCGGCAGCGCCCTCGCTCGCTCAGCCGTCGGGCCGCGGCGCCCGGGGAAGGCAGAGCCCTGGGCCGGCGCCGCCTGGCAGCCCCGACGGGCAAGCGAAGGAGCGCCGCTGCCGGGACCGGAGCGCGGGGGAGGCTCCAGCGGGGGCCGCAGGGGCGCGGGGGGGGGGCGCTCCGTCGGCAGCTGATGAGCCGTCGGGGCCTGAGGGAGCCTCCATCGCGTCCGGGGCAGCGAGCGAGGGAGCGTCCTGGTCGGAGCTAATGGGGGGGGGGTGCAGTCACAGGGGAGGCTGGGCTTCCTGGAGGGTCACTCCGGAACACTTTCCACCCATAGCTAAGAGGATCGGCTTAGCGTGATGGAGCCTCCATGTTCAGGGGCAGCGAGCGGGCTAGTCAATTCCAACGGGATGGCTTGTGTCTGGGGCATCACTACGGACAACAGGCTGCTGGACTCCATGCAGCTTCGTCTGAGGGTTCTTTCCACCAATAGCTGAGTAGCTTCTCTTCTCTTAAGGAGCATGGCTTAGTGGAGCCTCCATGCTCAAGGGCAGCGAGGATGCTACACCATACCAATGGGGAGGCTTGTGGACTTCCTAGGGCAGGTAGTACCCTACTTTGATATTTCCACTCGAGTGTCAATAACAATTGGGTGTTATTGACACTCCAGCTGTCTGGTATGACAATGCTATCAGTAGAACAGCAAACTGATGGTTCCATACTGTGATGGTTGATGGTTGTCACTGCAGAAGGTCCTGGGTTCAGTCCCCAGTGGAACCAGCTAATTTTTCTTTTCCCATTTTCCTGCTCTGTCCTACCTATAAGGATTGCAGCCAGAGAGCTGAACTAATGCAATCTCATTATTCCCCCCCCCTTACTAAATTTAGGAAAAAAGATCTGGGTTAAGAATGTGA
>JAJKFI010000060.1:2596567-2639368 GCA_029204185.1 Lerista edwardsae
TCACATTCTTAACCCAGATCTTTTAACATTCTTAACCCAGATCGCTTTGTGAATTGTTGTTGTTGTTGTTGGAAAGAGGTATATAAATTACTGTTAATAATAATGATTTGGGGGCAATGGGCAAGCCTAGTTTGAAACAATGTTAAGAGAAGGGTGTGCTTCATTGATAAATAATTGGATAAACGCCTTAGCCTCTCATTCACATTGATTGACAGCCAAACTCACCACAATATTCTACATACAGCATATGTGTATCATGGATTCAAAAAGACATGGCCTCATTAGCCCTACTAGTGTTGGTTACCAGCAGGGTGATGTGAATTCAATAAAAAGGGGGGGGGTGCCAGCACTTTCACCACTATCATCACTATCATCACAGCACCCAATATAGTGAGAAGGGAATAACTGAAAATGTAAATACATCCTTGTAGTATCCTTTCAGAGGTTTGGGAAAAAGAGGTTTTGGGAAAGAGGTTTGCCCGGTTAGTTTCAGGATTCCTTCCAGGAAAAGCTGGTTAGACCAGGCGGACTGGAATGAGGAGCTCTATCAGGGAGGTGTGGAAGGGCGTGTTCTTTCCTGGTGCTGTTTTAGCCTTTGCATCCAGCCTTTGCATTTACATGCACATGGATGATTTGTGGCTGCAGCAGCCAGTAACTTGGCACTGGGGCCTTCTACATGTGGCTACAGAAAGCAGGGCTATGTTGTCAAACGGCAAGCACAATGGGTGCATTGTAGTCTCCAAAGCAGAAAAGGCAGGGAGTGGGCGAAGGGAAGGAGGCCAAGAAAGCGAGAATATAACATACTTCCAGGGCTGCGTTGTAGATGTTGCACCCAGGCCAATCTCCCCCACACTATGGTCAAACTGTCATCGCTCACATTTTCAAGCAGTTAGCGGTTTGCTTGACACAACCACCAGGTTTGCATGCCCTTGGCCCGCCACAAAGGGCCCATTCTAGTTCTCTGGGCGGCTCTTACCTGGGAACAGAATGTCCTGACCAGGGTCTTGGGCGTGTTGAAATTCCTGGGACTCCAGTTAGCTGCTCTGATGACTAATGTCCTTTGAAACAAGGCATTGCATATGCAAACTAGGGCTACTGCCTTTACGCAATTAGGAGGTGAACAGTTGCAATATAGTTCTAGATCAAACATATATATATGTATGTAATGTTAAACATATGTTTAAACATAACTGTTTGCACATGTCGCTATCATCTATCTGTAGCTGACTAGATCTCTTGCCTTGTGCATAATCATTTTGAAAGACTGACATGGGGGAAGAGGGGTTAAAATCTGCTGCCATGTGCATTAGCACAGCGAAAGGAAACTGCAAAGCCTTGTGGATTTTTTTCCCCCTTAAGCTACATGCTGTGATGTAGTGACAGAATTGTGGTAACCCGAGTACATTATTTCATAAATTAGCAGGTAGGAGCTGCCAACAAGATAGGCAAGGCTGCAACCACAGCTGGAAAAAATAAGACTGAGTGGTGAATGGAACCACTCATGAGGATTACATGGCAAATCAGTGGCAGAATCGAGGCTGAACATTAGAATTCCTGATTATTTATTTATTTATTTAATTTTTATCCCACCTTTCTGCTCCATGGGCACCCAAGGCGGCCTACAACATTAAAATCATCACTTAAAAAACCACAAGTTAAAACAATGTTAAAAACAATATTACAATAATTAAAAATTTAAAACAAGCAAGCCCTGTGGATCCTTTAAAATATAAGATGAATAATGTAAAATGCCAGCCAGCCTGTCAACAATTGAAGGCTTGTTTAAATAAAAAAGTCTTCAACCCCCACTGAAATATTGCCAAAGAGGGAGCAGTTCTTAATTCTAAGGGGGGGGTATTCCAAAGTCGTGGGGCCACCACCGAGAAGGCCATTTTGAAGGAAGTATAGTCCAGCTTCTCATGGCTGCAGGGAAATTTGAAAAGGGTAATCAATACCTGTTCCCAAACTGTGGGTTGGGAGCCAATTTCAGGTGGGTCCCAAAACACCTAGAGCAGCCATATTGAAAAAATGGGAAGATGTGATGCTGGAAAGGAGGAGGGTTGTGTGGCTATTTTGCTTGTGTCACAATTGTAAACAGACTTTCCTTTCTGATTCACTTTGCTATTGGAAAATGGCTGAGAAATAACTCAACTTATTGCTGCATTCTCAGGAAAGCAGCAGGTTCTGGCATTACAGTGATGGCACTTCCAGCCATGACATCACTTCCGGTGGGTCCTGGACAGATTGTCATTCTAAGAAGTGGGTTCCGGTGCTAAAAAGTCTAACCACTGCTGTAGAAGTTTCACAAAGCAATGCAGGCCCCTCAAATTGCTTGGCCTGCCATCTGTTTGGAGCAAAACTGTGCTTCATACCTTTGCTGGTCCCTACTTCTCTCCTGCATACACTGTTCAAACAGGAAGATTTGGGGTATAGGGACCACAAGTAGGAAATGTCAGGGTACACCACTGTTTACTACTTTAGGGGAACATTGTTGTTCAGTCGCTAAGTCGTGTCTGACTCTTTGCGACCTCATGGACCACAGCACGCCAGGCCTCCCTGTCCTCCACTAGCTTCTGGAGTTCGCCCAATTTCATGTTCATCGCTTCGGTGACACTATCTAACCATCTCATCCTCTGCCGCCCCTTCTCCTTTTGCCTTCCATCTTTCCCAGCATGAGGGTCTTTTCTAAAGAGTCCTCTCTTCTCATGAGGTGGTCAAAGTACTTGAGCTTCAGCTTCACGATTTGTCCTTCCAGGGAGCAACAGGAGAACATACTTAGTCTGAATTATCTCTCACCCCACCATTTGGATTACCCAAAATAACCACCAAGCTATTATTTACATGGTAATTTATTCCAAAGTATATAAGGGGTGAGTCGAGAGTTCCCAGCTACTCATGGCTCTGTTCCTTGAACAACAGCCTCTAATTAACTTTGATCAGGACGAACAATCAGATGATGCACTTTATAAATGCTTGTCATAGTTTCTCTAAACAAGCCTTAGGTCAAACATGTAGTTTTCTGCACTGGCGTCTTGTTTAGCCAAGGTCACCTCAACTATCCCTGCAGCATTCAGCACTGCAGGGATCCAAGGCCTAGATAGGTACCAGAACAGCCAAGGGCACGATATAAATGCAAAAGCATGAAACACACACCGGTTCTTCTTGCTTCTTCAGCATGGCCTTTGAACCAGACTTTTACTTTGCTCCTTTTCCAGGCTCTGTAGTACTGCCTGCACTGTTAAGCAACACCACTTCAACTTATTCCAAAATCCATTAATGAAAAAGTTCAGAGCTGCCGAAGGTTTTTTTTTTTTTGTGGGTCCACTCAAGTATGCCAGGCTCCAGAATTTGTTGCACCAGCTGAGCCTAGAGCTGGGAATTAAAAACAATGTCACTCCACACAGCCTGTTCAACAATTGGTCTCTGTCAACGCGGCCGCATGCTCCGAATTCTTTCAACGTGGGTTGGTGCCAGGCACAGACTTTGACCGGGCCCATCTTTCCTCCTGCTGTGAAGACCAACTGGTTTCTTTCCAGGTCAGCTGCACTGAATGAATTGAACCCACCAGAACCTTTGGCAGCTGAAAATGCTGGCAGGTGTAAGAAGCAGAATCTTCATCAGTGAACACTGTGCATGGAAGGTCCACTTCATAGCTTACATTATCATATATAACTAAAACTGAGCACACGGCAGATAGCAGAAGCTCCCTATAGCATGCATCTGCCTTGGAAGATCTGCATCTTCAAGGTGTTTTACATGAAAAATCTCTAATTGTCCAATCCTAAATCATGCTGTAAGGCATATTTGCATCAACTTGGGAGCAGACCAAACTGGCACAAGGTCATGCACTGGGCTGGTGCTGCTGGATTCCATCTCTGTGCCAGCTGCAGAAGGTAGGTTTGTTCCAGGTGGCGCAGGGGGTGGGAGAGGGTGGGGAGCATTTCTGGGTGGGGTCAGGCCCAGGAGGGGGGGATGGGACAAGTGGTGTCAGCTCATGCCATATGGTAACCCGCCCCCCAAACTAGCCAGGTGGTACACAGGGCTGCTCAGATTTGTGCCAGCTAAGTACTTGGCACAGATCCAAGCAGCCCAATAGGGCAGGCTGGGGCTTGACACAAAGGTAAGGGGAAAAAGTATCGCCTTGCCCCGTGATCTCCAGCCTGCAGGGGACACAGTACAGTCCACTGCAGCCTGGCTGTACTGGCGTACGTTAGGATTGCAGCCCAAGGCTGAAATGCTATTCACATGTACCTGGGAGTAAGACCCATTGACTATACGGGACTGACTTCTACATAGACAAGCATAGGATTGGGCTCCAAGTGTCTCAAAATGGTATGCACAGGACACTTGAAATGTGTCTAACACAGCTCTGTTTATTTCTATCATATTCTTCTTCCAGGCAGTTCAGAGTGATGTACACAGGAGTTATTTTGCAACAGAACTGGTTAGACAGAGACTTAGGGATTGACCCAAGATCACCCAATAAGCTTTATGACACAGCAGGGATTTGAATTCAAGCCCCTCGAATTCACGTCCAGTGTTCTATGCACTGCACCCCACCGGCTCTGACTATGACAAAGTTGCTGTAAAGGGATCATGAATTCGTTCTGCTGCAGTGTTTGAACCAATTCCTAAGTAGCATGGCCAGTGTTGTCTAAAGTAACAGTCTTCTCTCTCTCCCTTCACAAAACAGCCATTTTCTAGAAGTGGCTAGAACTTCACAGTTCTGCAAGATGAAAGCTACAATCCTGTGTTCATTTACAGCCCAAATCATCCCAGGCCCCCCCCGGACAACCAGACCTTAGTCATGCATCTCCCTCCCAAAATGTCCTGGATTCTGGAAGAAGCACACCAATTCTTTAGATGCCAAGTTCTGAGAAAGAAACCATTTGACTCTTTACTTGTACAGAGAGCCCTGAAGGTGATGAACCAACAGCACTCTGTTGAATGAGACCTTTAAGGGGGGCTTTGCTGTTTATGCATGAACACAGTTTATTAAGAGACCTCCTATTTGGCACAAACACTTTTCCAACAGGTGTACATTCTTGTTCCCACTGGAGAAAGATGGAAAGGTCTTGCATGAACAAATCATTCACGCTCTTTCTGTCATATTTTCTCATCACGAAGACAGCATATCCCCTCCAGCACTGTGGGTCTCACTCACCTGATGATCACTTTCAATGTATAAAATGAAACTAGGAAAACAGGTAGGCTTGTGATTCACGCAGCCCACTTCTCAGCTTCCTTCTGCAAACGTTCTACTGTTCAATGGGAGTTATTTTTAACAGGACTGCAGCCTTTGACTTATACTGATTTGAAAATCTGGTAGCAGCTTGATGCTGTAATTTTTAATGATATGAATTCACTGTCATCATGCCCGATACATATTTATCAACCATGAAAGGTAATGTGATCTGGATGAGACTTACAAGTGAGGCTGGATTAAACCCAATCAAAGAAAGGCTTTCAAAGAAACAGAGCTCATTCCCTCTCCTTGAAAATGCCCCATATTTTAAGGCCTTCTTCATATGTTGTAAAGAGAAAAGGGCATGAATTCAAGTGTGTGTGTGTTTTTAAATCAGCATATACAGGTTACAGTTCAAAGCAGTGGCAAAAAGACTCAAAGTCAGCATGTATGTCCATCAACCATACTGACATGCCTCCTACAAGATAAGTGAGAATACCAAAGGAAGTTGGAATCCTGGACAACTCTCCCCTGAAGGGACAAATGAACAATAACTCCAGAGAGGCACAGAAGTTTTACTCATTTAATTATATGTCTTAGACACTTTGTACAAGCCAAGCCATCTGCTATCCAAGTAAAAATTGCAGAGTGTTACAGAAAACTCCAGAATTCTTAGCTCATCTCCCTGCCTGCTCCCTTTGCCTTAACACAAGAAGCCAGGCAGCTTGACGAACGGCGTAATGAGACTTTGTTAAGGCCTTTGGCCCATCTTCTTCAGTGTACGATTCAGCTGAAAGAAACAGATCTCCAATTACAAGGGGAGTCTAGGGGAAAGACACACGTTAAATGTTGACTGCTAATTAAGCCCTCTCCAGTTATACACTCTCCTGTCAAGTGTTTGCGCACCCTGTCAGAATGCCAAATACAGTAAATCTAAGCCACAGACTCAATTAAGATGAAGAAATTTGGGGACAGAGCATGATGTTAGTAGAATTTTGAACAGAAAATTTAAATATGAGTTGGAAAGAATTTCAATAGCTAGTTCCAAATCTGCAGTGCTGAGACTTCTTAGAATAATATTATGGGTATTTATATACAGGCATGCCCCAGTATCCACTGGGGTTCTGTTCCAGGCCCCCCAAAATGGATACCTGAAACCATGGATACAGGGGGTATCCATATATTTATATAATAAAAATTATTATAATATAATAAAAATAGGGGAACATCAGTGCAACAAGGTAAAAAATATTTTTAATGTTCCCCTATCTTTATTATTATTATTAATTTTTAATAGGCATCCCACTATTCACGGTATCCATGGATAACTGAAACAGTAGATATCAGGGCACACCTGTACCACTTTTCTACAAAAGTATCTCAAAGTGGTTTGCATGGTTATTACTCTCAAGAGATGCTTATCCAACTTCTTAAAACTCTCTAGAGAAGGAAAAAAAACCTTTTTCTGTGCAGGTTACTTTTTGCTCTCAAAATAAGGGAACAGATAGCTAGGCCTGAGGGTGGCAGCGTACAACCTGTTCCTACTGCTTCCTATTTTTCCCTCAAGTCTTTTTGCACTTTGGATTGTCTTTTGCAAATCAGAATATCATGTACACTCTCTGTCTCTCCCTCCCCTTCAGTCTCTAGTGGATTAACTTCCTATGATATATACACGCAGTTTCCTTTTATCATTCTGCAAGCATTCAAAACCCTCAGTCTGTACTCTTCCATGAATCTTGTCTGAATTTCTAGTCTCATACGTTAAAGTGATGATGACAGAAACACAATAGGCAATTCTCAGCCAGAAGGAACTCTTCCAGCCATCGTTCTAGACCCCATCTCTTCTTCCAATGCAACTCAGAAGGACAGCAGACTACAGGAGTGGCAAGAACAGACTGGCCATTTTACTTGCAGAGTCTTTATTCATTCAATAGAGATCCACTAGATCCCAGATGCTATAGAGACCTCTGCAGAAAAGCTGGGGCAGCCACAATATATTCTCTGTTGCAAGCAGCAGGCCAGGAAGGAGGGTAGGCAACTGTTGGGAGAACTTCCTCCTCTCAACCCTACTACATAGCAGTTCTGTGCAGAATGACACCCATGTCACCCTCCCCTAGACAGAGAGGTGCCACACTTACAAGTGTTTGCGCACCCTGTCAGAATGCCACACATAGTGCAAGTCTCTACAAAGTCTGGTTGCGAAAATCCAGGTGTTTTAGGCCCCACCCCCTTGATTTTGGAAACTTGACACACATTCCCATAAGTTTCTCCACTCCTTTCTGCCACTAGCTCACCTCCTCAAATTTATGGATCTGGCGGATGAAGAAATCCCCGTACCGGCGAGCAACCTTTGTGTCTGCAATGTGGATCATGTCCTGCCAAGAGATAAGAACAGCCCAGGGTTGCTAACAGAAAAGTACAGGGTATGGCATTTACTCCAGGTGAGGACTGGAGTTCTTTTTACAGATTTTTTTTTTCTGTCCATAATAAAAAGGAAAGCCTGTCCATTAACGGTCAACATCCTTCAATCAAAGTCCTCTACCTGAGGCAGGTTCATTGTATTTATCTCTCCCTCCTAGGAATTTGGTCTTAAAAAGCAAAAGTAAAATTTCAGGAAGCTGCAAGATGCTCTTATTCAGACCAGCATCTAATTTGCTGTGTAAGTGTGACCACTTACACCTGCCAGCTATATATAACCTTGCTAAGCAGCAGAAATTAAGGTTTTGCATGCAGTTCATTTAGGTAAGAGTCCACACTCCATTCTCATTCAGTGAAGGGAAGGACAAAAACCCATCTTAGAATTCCAAAAAAAAACTGCAATTTCTAAGTTTCTAAGGCAGCTACAGGGTACTCTGCACTGCTAGGTCAGCTACAGGTCCCACACTGTCATTTGGTCGGTGTCATACTTGGGGTGTGACCAGCCTCTGATTCCTCTGCATGTGCAAAAAGCCACAATAGCTCCAGTCTCTCATGCTATCACTGTGTATATGGAGGGCTATCCAGAAAGAGGAGGAAGAGGAACCAAGTGATTTAAGACCAGAACTAAGGACACAGCTTGATTGAATGTAAAGGATTCACTCCCTTTCATATAGGCTGAAGGGCAACAGCAGGGTGTGTATGCACATATAAAGTCTCATCCCTGGTCTTTAAGAGGCTTATTCCTATCCAAAGGGGAATCCCAGGAACAATAACTGCATTAAGCTTTTCATAAGGGTGAATGGAAATGACAGACAGACCTTGTCAATGTAGAAATCCACCTCAGAAGCAGACTGGAACTCCCCATCTAGGGCAGAGATGCCACTTGTCCAAACCAGGTTCTTCATCTTGTGCTTGAAGACCAGCAACTGGATGCGAAACTCCTGCTCTGTAAGGTCCAGGAACCCGGCCAGCTTGGCCACAGGCATGGTGGTGTAGAGCTTTAGGAAGCTGCGGATAGTGGAAAGCTGGGCCTGCTGCTGCACTTCATCCGCAAAGACCTTCAGCTGCTGCAGAAAAGGCTCCTTGTGGTAGTTGGGATGCACATTGTCATAGTTGGGGACCACAGGAGAGAGGAATTTGGGGCATGCGTAGCTGAAGAGCTCTTCGTACACTTGAGGGTCACCTTTTTGCATGCGCAGCATCTTGTCCCCATACTTTTCGCGGAGCTGTAGGTGAATACTTTCATCTATGCGCATAGGATACATGGTGAGAGCAATGGCCAGGAGGGCGTGCATCTGCTCATTCTGTTTATTGATCTGCAACACAAAGAAGTCTTGTCTGAAACATCCAATTCTGCTTGCATGCAAGTACTGGAGCACACTGGGCTCCAGAAGAGTTCAAGCATGACCTCCGCTATGATCTCACAGGGTAATCCTCATAAGATGAAGACTAGAGCGATACTTAGTCTGAACTGCCAGTATTATACTGGAAACTGCCACTGGCCATTATGCACCGCAAACGCAGACAGTTGTATCAGCACAGCCTGGCATTGCTATGGGAAAAGGCCTCTACATCTTGCATTGGAAATTTAAGCAGCAACCAGTTCAATTTAATACTGAAAGCAGTAAATGTGTTGGGTCCATACTGCCTTGGTGGACTTACGTTAGTCCTATTTCTAACCATCATTCCAGCAACATGAAAACACCACCACTAAGGTACTTTCAGGCTGCTGAAAGGATGATAACGATAACCTCTGTTTTTAAAAAAAAAAATCAGCAAAGTGGCTTAATGACTGGGCTGTGTATCAGGACTTTTCTAGTAATCTTGTCTCGGTCATGACCTCACCAGGTAGCCTTAAGCCACTTCCTCTCAGCCTTTGCTCTCCAGCTACAATATGGGGATTATACTACTTTCTCACGATATAGGGTTGATTGTAAGGATTCCTTCGAAATGTGAATCATTTACTAGTATTATTGATTACTATTAGTTAAAGACAAATTGAGTCATTAATCCACATTTTCAGAGAGCACTTCAGAAACTAAGGAGTGTGGTGTGTCATAAAATTCTCCGCTGGTCAACTTGTGGGTCTACAGCACCTTACAACAAGACACGTACATACGCACGCGCGCACACGCACACACACACGCGCGCGCGCGCACACACACACACACACGCTTTCACCACCTCCATTCCTCCTCACTCCAATCTTTCTCCCAAAGCAAAGTCTCCAGATTCTTTACGAATTGAACTATCCAAATTTAGTCCAGATGTACATCTGCACTGTGAAATCCAAGCAGAGAATCTGACTGGAGGATCCACAGTCCTGACTATGGTACCCAAGTGGTGTTTTTCTTACTACAACACAGTCAGAACGGCCGTGGTGAAGAATGAAGCAGCAAAAGAATGAGCAAAGCAATTACTTCATACACCATGCAATTGATATAATACGTATTAGCAAAGCTAAATCCTCAAAAGTTCACTGAAAGGTTCATTGTCTAAAGGCAATGAGCCTTCTGGGTTTCAGAAATGAGATTCAAAACACATGAACAAACAGGGCAAAGGTTTAGAGCAAAAAAAGATGATGCAAAGCCAACTCTGAAGCTGGACTGACTACAAAAACCAAAAATGTGCAAACTTATGCACAGAGCACTACAGTCACTATCAAGGGAAGAGGAGAGGGCAGGGGCACTGCAACAAGAAACAAGAAACAAGGTCAGATTAGCAAAAGGAAGCCTTGAAGGTGACTATGAAGCACGAGGTTGCTGGGGCAGACGATAAGGAGCCTGGGAGAAACTGGCTCCTGGAAGATTTAATCAGCGGCATTCCGGATGAAGCTGATGGAATACGTGGGTACCAGAAACGCCAGCAAGTCTGTGGCCAGAATGGCCAAAACTGAGTGTATTAAAAATGCTTTCAAGAAACCTGCAGTATAGCCGAACTCAAGGTTTGAAGAATTACTACTAAAAAGGGCAGCATATCTGGGAGGAAATAACCCACAGCATCAGCTAAGTGGTCTGGAATAGAAGAGGATGAAAAAAGCCACTGTTCACCAAGGGACATGGAAAGAAAGAAGGGCAATGCTCTCAGCACATCTTACCATCTCATATTTGTAGGTTGTCCTCTGGAACATGCTCTTGGTCCTCTGAATGTACAGGAGGATGTTAGCGAAGACACGGATGGCATCCTGGTAGCGTCGCATCATGAGATATGCAAAGCCCACATAATAGTAGGTAGTGACCTGGCATTCTGGCACTCGAGAATACATACTCTGGGAAAAGGACAAAAGACGAGAAGACAGTGTAAAACCAGGAGACAATCTTTTTTTAGCCAGCAGTGAGAACAGTTTCCATACTAAAAGGCTTATGATGGAAGGGTGTTGGTTCATCAGAAAGAAAGATCAATGTGGGTAGGAGCAGAGGCTCTCTTGTTCTTGCCACTGGGGTGGGGTAGAACATTTTTCTTTTCTAAAAATGAATTGCTTCAAAAATTAATTAGTAACAAATGCTACAAGACGAATGACACTGGACCATTTCAAAAGTGTAACTTTCCTCAGATGACCTTTCTTAGGATATATGCTTGCACATGTAATATAAATGTATAACTCTTTTGGAGTGCTAAAATGTATTGAATTCTCAGTTATTTCATGTTCCTTTAAAATTTAAATAATGTAAGGATGTGTATGCAATTGAGCTAACATGTCTTAAAATATTACACATTTCAATAAAAACAACTTCCAAGTAATGTTCTTTTAGTTTTGTTTACTAAATACAAGTCAAGCATCTGAAATCCAACCCAAATTATTGGCCCTCAGACATTTGAGAATACATATGCGATAATAAAGCACAAGGAGCAAATGTTAGTCTTGTGTATTGTTGTAAACAACATGCATAATGGTTTTCCGATTCCTCGTTCTGCTTGATTTTAAATAAAACTCAGCATAAATAAACTTAGCAAAACCTGCTCAGAGAACACATCCCCAAAGATTCCCATCCCCCCCCCCAAAGTGGAGCCTTTTGAAGATACTATTGGCATATTTTCAAATACATGTCACCACTATTGAGAGTGACAACATGCTTTATGAAAGAGCTGGAATTCAAGAATGCAAAGTCTGGACTATATGTGAAACTGAAGACAAAATGATCTATGCACAGATTACCTAAATAACCTTTATGCAGCACACTTAAATGGCCAGATTAAAGATTAAACATCTGATACGTAACAGGAAACTACATCTGTACCTCACGTGCTGCAAAAACCTTTCTGAAACAGAGCATTTGTCAACACTGTTAAGAAAAATACAGGTGGGCCCATGGTATCTGCGGATTTGGGACCAGCAGATTTCAGAATCCAAGCGTTCCTAACCTGCTGGGGAGGGTATCACTTGGACCCACTGAAGGCAACTGGAGCTGCATTCTGGTGGCCTCTGAAGGGTTTTCTGAGGCCTGCAAAGGCCGTGCACAACCGCATGGCCTCTGTGGGCCTCAGAATGCAAGTTTCGGGGGAAAAACAAAAACAAAACAACTTCTAGTTTTGGAAGCTCCCCTTGGCCTCAGAATGCCTTATGAGGCATTTAAAATGTCACTTCCCGTTTTCGCTGAAAACAAGTATCAGCTTTCTTTTTTTTTTTTTGGCCTGAAACAGGCATTCTGAGGCTTAGCTCTGCTCAGGTTTGGAGGGTGGGGGTGGCCCAAATCTGGGGGTTTGAATACCTGCAGATTTTGGATTCCACAGGGGTTCCAGAATCAGAACCCCTACTGTACTCATGAGCACACAAGCCTTCCTTACAGGGCATGTTGTCTTAACGCCAGAGCAACTAAGAAAAGGATTAGCAACACTAGCTCCGTTACCTTCTTGTTAAGCTCAATGTTCTCCAGAACCTTGATGGCTTGATAATAATCTCCCAAGAGTGAATGGAGGCGCAGAAGCCCGACAAGACTGAAGTAGCCCAACATCTTATAGAGGGAATGGCGACCATACTCTCCAGCCACACTCTCTGGGTCACCTAGAAAAACAGGAGGCATTTTCAATAGGAGCTTGAAAACCCCAAGCACACTGATCAGCAGAAAAGGGGCAACTAAAACAGAAGCTATCATCAACTTTCCTAACACAGCTTACAGCGGTTCATGATCAGCCTGCAACAGCAAGACCTTCCATATTAATAGCACAATTATGTATTTGGAGAGTATTCTTTAATTCAGTCTTTATGCTTAAGAGTGTCCATGAAGGCTTACAAATTAAATTATAAAATTCAATAATAGTCAATGTAATTAAGCAGCAGAAAAATCATTACAAAGATGTTATTGTTGCTTCTTGCTCTTTAAAAGCTCCATGATGAATACAGGGGGGGGGAACCTCTCCTGCTATTTAGCAATCAGGTCAAGTAGCACCAGGTGGTCTTGTATACCTGGGGGAGGAGCAATTTCCCCTGACTTGGACAACAAGATAGTTCACGGCCCCTGGCTCTTCTTAGGATCAAGGGATAAAGGGTCTAGGCCAGGGGTGAATACAATATTCTAAGATGTCCACACTCCAGACATTTGGGGCTGCTGTTCAGTTTAAATTGAAGTCATTCAATACAGGCTAGATCAAGAACCCACTAACACCAATGGAAGTTTGTCTGAGTATTTAACGTATTAAAGGTTCCACTGAGGCATTTGACACATCAGCTCTGGAAAAAAACCACTCCTATTACCAACATTAATCAATCTGGAGTAACTACCATCTTCTGATTCTCTACTTACAGTCCTTGACACGGGTTAAAATAACCACTTCACCTTTAGTTTGCACAAAGAGTGAAAAAAGAAAATTTTAACATGCATGCAGAAGGGCAGTGTCAAAAAAGATGAACAGTCCAATAATATGTTTACTCAGAATCAGTGCGTTCATTTGCGTTAGCTTTCAAGTAAACATGCTCAGAATTACAGCCCCAATCCAAACCATGTCTGCTCAGAAGTCCCATGGAAATTACTCCCAACTAAATGCTTGGGTTTAGATTTTGCTTAAGTAAATGAAGACTATTTCATAAGAAATGCTTAGTCTTTTAGGAAAGTGGAATTTGAAATTTGCTTAGCTGATCTGTGAGTTAAAGTACCTAAAAAGAAAAGGAATATTGCATGGCCACTCAAAGCTGGGATCCTGCTGAACCTATAGAGAGTAGCAACAATACTAATATTTTACAGCATTTGGGGGGAAATGCTTACTCCATGCAAGCCAATTCATATCTTACAGCCACCCAACGGTTGCAGTCAGGCTAAACTTGAGAAGAAACTTGGCTTTTGTCACATCACTCTTTTTCTCCTTACCTCCGCTTGTGTAGACCTCAAGCTGCCGATTGATGTTGGATTTGTCCACCAGGGAGTGCAGCACATTGAGAACGCTGTGGACATTCCAAATTTTGGGGTTTGAACGCAAGAAGTCAATCTCTTCCTCAGACTTTTTGGCTGTCTTGCATCGGTACTGGCTGAATGACTGGAACTGTGAAGAGCGATAAGGAAGACGTGTGAGAAAGTGGCACCCACAAAACAGGCCCTACCCAGGGCAAGGGTAGAGGGGCAATTAACACACATGCACACATATCAGAGATGCACATATTTAACATAATTGTCTTTGTGCAAGAAAATATTCCAAAGGGTTCTCTTTATGATAACCAGAATACAGCTGTAGCTACAAAAATATGGAATGGGAAGGACAACATTGCGGAAACATAGAGAGAATGTGCGACTTCAAGCAACCAACTTACCTGAAGCTACCAGCAACAGATAGGCCATTTTTTGTTTGCACTCTGCATCAAGAAACCTCAGATTATTAACACAGAGTAGGTTTGGCAAACCATATTAAGAGTCTATGCAGTTTAGTCACAGAACTCCAATGCATGGGGAAAAGTACTAAGAATTACGCAATAAGGTACAGAAGCGGTCATGCACAGCTTTCTAACCTTTCAGCATGTATTGCCCGTGATTCCCACGTGATTATAGCAAGTTTTTAATCACTTTTGTTGTTCTTTTACATTTTTGAAAAAGGAAAACAGACGCATGTACTGCAGAAGTGGCAGTCTTGGTGATCAGATAGTCATACCTGATAGATGAATTCATCTATGATATCCCAGAGCCACTGGTTAGGCAGTTCCAAGGGAGCTGGGCCATCTGCATCTAGATATAAGCAAGCACAAGGAAAGCAACATGCAAGGTAAGAAAATCTGACTCTGCTTTAAATCAAGAATTAGAGAAAGGAATGCAGAACAAACTGTATTGATTGAGCAAAGTTGCATATAGCAGAAAGGGAAAGTACACCTGGAGAATGGATGATGCAACTCTGATTTGCTACATATAAACATGTCTCTATTTTTCCTTCACAATAAGAACGCAATAAGTACATATTTGGCAATTGGACTCCAGGAACTTACTGAGAATGTAGTTGAATAAATTGCAGTAGTTGTAATAAGACTCAAATCTCTGTTCCAAAGATGGACCCCCCTGCAGGAGACAAGCAAAGAGTAGAGAGTGATGAAGCTTAACTGTTCAGCTGCCAGCGCTTCAAAAGTACTGGATGTGTATTGGATCTAAAGAAAACCCCTAGGGAAGACATGGCTAGAACTTCAAGGAAGACAGAGCAACGGAGTAAAATCAATTTTCCATAAAGCTGATACTCACACTGACTTTTGCATAAATATGTCTGTAATACAGCTCCTTGTACAAAATCAGGAAGACAGCATCTACAAGTAAAGAGCAAACACATATGTCAGCAAACTGAGTAGCTTCCTGATGCTATGACCAGCCTGGAGGCATATCTATTATTCTTATACGTAACAGGCTGAAAAGGATAATCTACAGCAGCAAGGAGTCTTAGGCATGATTTAAAGGTTCCTTTGTGAGCTCAGCAAAAGCAAGCCTAATTCCTGGGCTACACAGAGCAGATGTGTTCTTTTATGACAGTTAGAAAAAGCATTGCAAATTAGGAGAGTTCAGCCTGCAAAGGTCTAAACAGTCTTTATGCCAATGAGGTCTCTGTACCAACACAAACTCTGTACCAAAGACAATGACAAACCATTAAAGCCAAAGGTTTCCTTTTCCTCCTCCAGGAGAAACAGAAAATACCTACCATTTCCAACCTGTGGTGCAATAGCCTCTGCCTCTGGCCATGGTGTGTTTTTGAAAAACCTTTCTGTCAGCTTGGTCCAGCTGCAACATACACAACGGTGTTTAGAAACTCAAGTGCTTCCCGCCGATACCCAACAGAAAAATAGTATCAAGAGCAACAGCAAATAAACCATCATTATAATATTTCTATGCCCCATTTCCCTCCCTGTCATGGGCACCCAAGACAGCTCGCACAAAATATAAATACTCATGTATACGTTGATTTTTGTAGGTAAGTCAAGGACAAGTTTTGAATCCAAAATCAAAAAATTTGCTATGGCCTGTGTGCAAAAAGTCAGAGCTCCCAGGAGATGGGAGATTGGTGAGCAGGCTGACTTGGAGTTGGGGTGGGGAAGCAAGCACAGGGCCTAGGCTGGTGGCATGAGACCTCAGAAGGAAGCAGGGGAGGGCTTGCAGAGCCAAGTCCTCTTGCTACCCTGCCTCCTGCTCCCCCATTCCACCTGACAGGCAGCAAAACTTGAAAGTGCTGTAGTATAGGTCCTCCTTAAAAGAGGTAGCACTGCAAAGGTTGTGAACCACTGGGCTAGATGGGACAACGTCTGACACTATGACAGCTTATCATATAATCAGCTGTTTTCCCAGTGGGCTGTTAGAGGTCTCTGTTCCATCGAAGATCTCTCCCAAGTGTGAATTGGATCTCCCAAGTTATTCAGTCTCCCACGTGTGAATTGGAACACAAAGCAGTCATAACAACATCTCCACTCCTCCCTGAAAAGACTGAAATCATACCTGTTCTCATAGATGTCTTGAATCTCATACACCTTCTGGTCAATGACATCACTAGACACACGACTAGCCTGTAACTCATACACTTTCTGGTCAATCAGATCAGACACAGTCTTATGAAAGTACTGGATAAAGTTTTTTATCACTTCAGGAATCACTTGGTAGGTTTGTTGTTCATACTGTCGCTCATAGGCTAAATCCTGTTTTGGATCTCCTGTGGGATGTAAGAGGCACAACAGTAGAAAGAGGCAAAAGTATAGGAAGCAGTGCATGACAGCCTTCAAATCCTGCACAAATTTCAAATCCTGAATCCAGATCCTGCACAATTTTTTCATCCTTATCTTTAAAACACTATTCCTTGCCCTTTCTCCCCTCGACCCTGCCTTCACAGGACTTCTTCATGAGTCACTCGCTCACCACTTTAGCCTCTAAAGCAGTGTTTCTCAGACTGTGGGCCAGGACCCACTCAGTGGGTCACAACCTAATGTTACAATGAAGGCACTTACTGCTCGATGATGTCACTTCTGGCCATGTCATCACTTCCAGTGGGTCCCTACCATTCAGTGCCATTCTAGAAAGTGGATCCCAGTGGAAAAAGCTTGAGAACCATTGCTCTAAAGCAGTGGCTTCCAAATTGAGCTGAAACCAACCCAGGGAGCCACAGAATCCTCGCAAAACCCCCACTGCCCTACACAATGTATACGACTGCAGCCTTAATGGGGACCAACAGCCAATAACCAGATAGCTCAAGGGAGCTGACAGACAGTTGAAAAAGTTTGGGAACCACTGCTGTAAAGGAAGCTAATCACTAAACACTACCATCCTCACCAAAACGGAATCCTCACCTGTATGCATATCATAGTCTCCCGGGTAAGTATAGGGATCATAGGAGCCCTACAGATAAAGGCAAGAAAAACAAGTTAATCTGACATCGGACAGCATGTTCAACCTTCTCCCCCGTCATCTTACGTGAACCCCCACCCACGCAACAGCCAAGCCCTTGCCAGTCCGGAGAGGCGCCGAGTATTCTCGCAGGGATACTTCAGCGCGCTCCTCTCCTCCGAAGCCCACAGCCGTCCCGCCCCAACCCTCCACGAGGCGCCAGACCCACTCCAGCCCCTTTCAGCCCCACAGCCGAGCGGCCCCCGGTTCCCACTGGCGGACCAAGAGCCCGGTGTAGCAGGTACCTCCTCGTAATCCTCCGCCGGGTACGACATGGTGGGATTTGGGCAGGAAGAGAACGGAGCACACACAAAGACGCAGCCGAATGGGACAGACGCGTTGCGTCAGAGAAAGCGCTCCGGCCTGCAAGCACTCACTACTTCCGGTATCAACCGGAAACCCTACGAAAAGTTCTCCGGGCGGACGCAAACAACAGGATTTTAAAGGGTCGGAGGTGTAAACAAGGATTATTTGACTTGACAGTTATTGATAATTGGGTTATCCAGGCGATAGAGCCCCTTAGGAATGCATGGCAGAGATTACGTGCAGTATATGGTCATATATTTGAACTAGAAGAATGAAGAACATGTGAAGAGACCTGCTGGTCCAGACCACAACTTTTATCTGATCCAGCATCTTATTTCCCATAGTGACCACCCAGATGTCTCCAGGAAGCCCACAACAGTGCGGAGGAAAAAAACACACAGCCATTTCCCACTGTTGCGTCCCCTGGCGTTCAGTGGCATTACTAATACCGCTTCTAGCCATCGATATACCCACCCTCCATAAATTTGGATAATACTCTTGTAAAGCCATCTAAACTAGTGGTTATAAAACCAGGGTCATGATGAAGTCTGAACTGCTGCATCGCCGCAGTTTCTTAAGAATATCCTCGTCACTACCCCCGCCCCCACACACCCACACAGTTTCATGCTGGGGGAAAGCGGCTTATGCTGAACCTCTGTCCATCATGCAAAAGTTAATGGATTGTTTAATGGAACTCTTCTCTCCTTGTGCTTCTGATAAGTCGCAGCCTTGAACAAAATTGCCCGGAATCACGTCCTACAGAGTTCCATGGGGGTACAATAACCTGAATAGACATGTTTAGGACTAGGCTGCGCCTTTTGGATTTCAGTGTCATTCTGTTGTTCACACCTGCACTGAAATCAAATTTACCCCAGCCCTGCTGAGCTTAAGGCAACGGGGCTGAAGCAATCCAAATCCTACAGTAAACCCAGAAAGAAGAGCACAGACCTGTACTGGTCAACATAGTTCGGGCAAAGTCTTAGACTGAGTCCCCAGTCTAGCTACACCAGCTGAACTGTAGTTATAGCCTACGCCAGGGGTGGCCAACCTTTCAACTTTAGGGCTCCTGGATCTTTAACGATTGTGTAAAACTGGGGGATTTCAGCAGATGAGAAGCTGCACTTGCTAACATTCCTTCCTCTGCACAATTGTTGGTTGAATGGTTGGCCACCCCTGGCCTATATGCTCTGTCATAACAGAGGAGGTGGGCAGACCGGAGAAGCTCATTCTAACCGGAAAGGGCAGAAACCTTCGCTTTGTGTCTCTATCTCTACCTCTTTGGGCTCAGCCCCCGACTCCCTTTGCCCGCCCCTTGGCGCCCGCCTTCTCCCATTGGCTACGTGGCGCTTCGGGAGGTACCGCACAGTGGATCCGGGAGCTGCTAATCTCGCCTCCATTTCCGCCGTTCCTATGGTTACGCGAGTTCCGCCCGCCTCCCCTCGGCGCGCTCCGTCTCAGCCCCGCAACCTCGGCGGAGACCATGGAAGGCGGCGAAGGGGGGGCCCGACCGCCCGAACATGCTCTCACCGCTCACCATCACCGCTCTCAAAGCCGCCTTGCGGGCCGGGCCGCCCGCTCCGCCCGCGGCCTCCCTGAGCTACCTGCAGCTCCCGTGGCAGCAGCAGGAGCGCCGCGTGTGCAAGATGCCCGTCCGCCGCCGCCGCCACCGCAGGGCCGCCCGGCTGCGCCGCCAGGGGGGGGCCTCTGGGCAAGGAGATCCACGGTGAGGGCGGGTGCCGTGCGAGGCAGGGAGTGGGGCGCCGGGCTGCAGGTCCGGGCTGCGCAAGGAGGCGGCTGAAGAGTGTGCCCTGCCCAGCCCGCAGCCCTTGCAAGGGGGTGCAGCCCCGCACGTTCTCCCAAATCCCCAGCACGTTCAGCGGGGCTTGTTCCCGGCGCCTGGGAGCGAAGGGGTGAAGTTGCAATAGGGTCTCTCTCTTGAGCCCAGCTTGCTTCAGGCCTGAACACACTTCCCTCCTCCACCGCCGCCACCCTCAGGCAGTTAAGTGGGAATTGTGGGTGAACGTGCTTAAGATCCGGCTGTCAAGACTTGTTGACATGGTGCTCACTTCCTGCCTTTCTGCTTCGCAGCTCACAAGCGTGCCGTCGTTGCAGGTGGTGTGCAGGCTGAACTACCCTTCTGTAGCAGGTTAATGAAAACTAGTACAGGTTGAATATCCCTTATCTGGATTGCTTGGGACAGAAAGGTGTATTATATGGATTTCGGAATAACTGCATACAGTGAGAAATGCTTCCTCTTGCACTTTCCACTGTAAGTCCTATTCTCTGCTCTGTGATGTGCATCTGTTCAGACATTGTTGAAAAATGTCAGAGAGACCAGCGCTGGTCTTTTTGACATTTTTCAGCAATGTCTGAACAGGTGCACATCACAGAGCAGAGAACAGGACTTACAGCCTATACCTGCACTGTACGTGGGAACAAGCACAAGACCTTCTAGTGCTTACACTACAGAATGTTAAAGAGAGTCTTGGACAAATGAGTCTGGATTTCAGAATAGTCCAGATTTTGGCTGTCTGGATCAGAGGTAATCTACCTGTAGGGTGTAGTGACTGTAGTTGTTTTTTCAAAGTTAGACTGTCACACCCAAAAGATAAAATTGGTACTTGATGCATAGTAAAAAGGCAGAGAAGGCCCTTAATGAAATCCACAGGCCCTACATCTTGACTGTTCCCAATTTTAATCAAATCATGTCCCTTGTAGTCTTCTGAAAATAATAACTGGGGGGGGGGTAAGAATACTAACACCCTACCTGTTGTTCAAGCACTGGCACCAAGAAGCATGTCACAGGTATACAAAGCTGGAAGAACTACTGTGGTATCCCATAGTGATAGTCTTCTCAATACCAATAAATATATTTTAAAAGACTGCTGGGTGAAATGCATGTTAACTGTTTTGATTGCATGTAGACAGAGCTGATGGGAGTATTTTAAGGAATATCTAATCTGTGATCAGTTAACCTGATGTAGCATTAGTGTAGTAAGCATTTTGGTGTGTTTGGGCCTGAGAACTTGACTACTAGCACTGAGGTGGAAAAGATTCTCCTGAGCAGTATGAGAAGCGAGTTGGGAAAATCGTGTGGAATCATACTCTGCTTTTCCCATTTATTCCTTGTGAGCCTCTTCAGAGCACATTGGGATGAGCGACAGCAAATTTCTGGGTAGGTCATCTAGTTGGGTATAGCTGACCTCTACAAATCACTGGTAAATTTGCTGTCCTGTGCCAAGAGGGGAAGTGCAGAGCTACCAGAAATACTTTTCAACATTCACAAAATGATGAGGTGGACCATTGCTGCCGGGGAAACGAACAGGTTAACCTCGCTGCATTTTGTCACTCTATCGCATTTAAAAATTAATGGTGCTCCTGCATAAGAGCTGTATGGTAGGTGACTGCATGCCCTCTGAGAGAAAAAAGTATAAAAAGATACGACATCTCAATGCAGGCAGTATCTAGTAGAACTTGTCCAGCCGCATTCTACATAGCGGTCACAATAGCCGTGACTACAGAATGGGACACTTTCCTGGATACAAAATATGTGTTTGAAAGTGCTCACAAACACAGTGTCTTGCAGTAGAAGTGCAGCCTTAGAGGGAAGCATGTCCTGGATGCAGCAAATAAGAAACAAAACCTGTTGTTTTGGAAAGACCCTAAGAGTCAAGGGAATGAAACCCCTTTTGTTTTCCTTTTTACTTTGTAATGAAACAAACAAACAAACCCTCCCTCTTTCTTCCTGCAGTTTTGAAAAGGTTGAGAGAAGCTGCCAATGCTAATGATTTAGAAACAGGTAAGATTGCACAATTGATTCCTGGATTCAGTTGCATGGTTTTGTCCTGTGTGCTGGGTTTCACATGGGTAGGTGGTATTTGCAAATTCTGTCCCCCATGGACGGTTATGCACAGAACGCAGGAGTGTTAACACTCTCCTCCATAGGCTGCACCGGTTTGGGAGCCATAAGTCTTGTCCAAGATATGACATGGAGACAAGTTATTTATTATTTATTTCATTTATTTGATTGAATGTGTGAGACATGTTGAACATCATTTGGCAAAGCACTTTTCCTCCCCATTAACGTCTGTGGGGCAGTTAAAAACCCCTGTAAGCTTTCTCCCCCGTTGAAATGTGGGGCTTCACTTTGGCTGAATTTTGCCCATCACACCTCATGACATCTGGATGTCAGGAAGAACATGAAATGTGTCTGCAATAGATAACTGTTCAGATCAGGAGGGCAAAGCTTACACAGGTGTATAGTAGTAGGTGATGTAGTAACCTGATCAGGCTGCAATCCTATTCACACTTACCTGGGAGTAAGCTCCACTGACTGTAATGGGACTTATTTCTGAGTAGACGTGCATAGTATTAGGCTCTAAAAAAGGAACCATAATTTGCACTAGGAGAAGTGTGAAGTGCTAATTTCTCAGGTGACAGAAAAGAGCCTTTTGGGCTGAAACTTCTTTTGACATTAGTATGCACTCAGAATGCACTGAGTCTTGGGCTGCTGCTCTGATGGGAAATCTCAGCCAAGGGAGCACCTCGCCTCTATTAATGCTGTCTTGTCTTGTTTTCTGTGGCATCTCCAGTGCAGCACCTTTTGGAAGATGGGGCTGACCCTTGTGCTGCTGATGACAAAGGTCGAACTGCTCTGCACTTTGCTTCCTGCAATGGCAATGACCACATTGGTGAGTCGCATGTTGTGCTGTTCAGCTTCTGGCACTATTTCTTGGCGGTGGGTTGCTGATTGTTTTGTTTTCTTTCAAAAAGGAAAAGCTGCACTCCACATGTCCCTTCGAAAAGAATGGTAGAACCTGTCCCAGGTTTCTGGGGGCAACCACTCCTTGCAGAGAAACTCTCGTCTTAAGTGATGGATGTGGGCCAGTATAAGAGTGATGCTCCTTTTTGGAGCATGTCTAGAAGACCATCAGAATGTCACATAGCACTGTTATTTCGTGAGGGGCTGTAATGTTATGCGCAGAGGTGGAAGAAAACATTTTTCCATGGATTTCAGTGGTTTTTATTCAAAATTTACTTTATGCTAAATTATTGCTTTAAACGTGCACTAGGTAGGTGATGTAGGTGTTATAGTGTCAGCAGAAGAAGCCACATTCATTGCCTCATTAAAATCCAAATAAAACAGATCTCTTTTGGCAGATTTTGGTTTTTCCTTATGTTGGGTAAGATCAGCGACTCTTACTTCACTTAAACAAAAACAAAAAGTGCAGATGTGTTTTTAGTTCACTATCTCTGTTTTCTCCCACCTCTAGTACTGTGTGATGCTTAGGAGTCATTCCTGAAACCTTCTGTTACAGGATCTTAGAGCACAATCCTATGCTTGTCTACTCCGAAATAAGTCCCATTCTCTTATTTCCTTATTCTCAGGAAAGTGTGCATAAGATTGCAGCCCTTGAGAACACAGAAAGCTCTTGTCAGTTAGGGATGAGTCCGGCAGCATTAGTCCATAAGGCTATGCTCTGTGCAAACTTGAACATTTCATGAGATACATAGGAAGCTCTTTGTTGCACCCCAGCTCTTTGTAAGGGGAGTAGGGATTCGTTTTGGGGAGACATAGACAAGTCTCTTTTGAATAGCCACTTCAGGTGAATGCCTACAGTGTTCAAAAGCTAGGTAGCCCTGATTTAATATTTAGCAGGATTAGGTGTGTCTTCTGTGCCTGCTGAATTTAAGACAAACTTGAGGTGCGTCTATCTGTGTTTTAGTGCAGTTGCTCTTGGACCACGGAGCTGACCCAAACCAGCGAGACGGACTGGGAAACACTCCCCTGCATTTGGGTAAGCATCAGCGACCTGGAACGCAGCAATATGGTCACCTCTTCATAGCCGACTGATTTGGCTCCTTATCTCTTTCCTTTTGTGGCTTCTTCCCTTCCTTTGCATCACAGTAGAAGTCCTTGTGCCTAGAATTTTGGGGGAATGATGCATATCTCCTTAACTGGAGTACTGTATGGATAGAACCAGGAGAAGTTCTTTCACCCTCAAGAATTTGATTGAGGCTTGGTCTGCTATGATAGCAGGTGGCATTATCCCTGAGAGCTGATGGAATGTAATTATTTGGGAGGTTGCTGGATCAGGTCTTGCATAGGCGAGGAACTACGTAGCTGGGCTTTTGGTAAATCCAAAAGGGCTCTAGGGCTCAGTACCCAGCTCTGATCACAACATGGGCGAGAATACACGCGGCTTACTTTGCAGAGCTGTTGTGTTATAATTATTATTTGGTTGTGTTATAATTATTATTTAAAAAGTAATAACGTTTTTAACAGTAACATTCTGGGAACTGAATTGGGGACCTAAGTGAAGTGCCAAGTGACTTTAGACAGGAGCTTTGATTTTTAAAATAGTAGTTTTAGGTCCTCTTCATCATGCTGGAATATTTGAAACTGTGTAAGTTGCATATTCCTCTGGAAATGAAAGCGGACATGAGCAGAACAAGCAACTCCATTCACATTTCTTGTGAATCCCCGCTATTTGCAATTTTCAACATACTTCATTTGATGTGTGGAAAGCATTTTACTTATGTTATGCCTGGAATCGTTGTTGATACAAATATTTATATGCTGCTTTTCAACAAGAAGTTCACAGAATGGTTTACATAGCAAAAATAAATACATGATCCCTTACAATCTGGAATGATGCAGAAGAAACACCAGCAAGAGCCTGTGGTGGGGTGAATAGAACAGTTGCTTTCCCCCTTCTAAACAAAAGAGGTCCAGCACTTTGACAGGTGCCTTGGGATCCTTCCAAGAACTCTCCAGAGTAGGCCAGTATTATTATTTAGCCCCATATTCCAGATAAGAATGGGGGTGGAACAAAGGCTGTTTACTTAAAGCTGTCTAGTGATTCAGGGCTTGAACCAAGAGTTCCCAGCTTGCCTTCTAGTCAAAATACCGTACCAGGATCTTTGCAAGGTGCCCTGTAGGAAACTGGCTGTCTGTTCTTTGCTCAGACGAGGTCTGCCTCCATGAGTGTAATGTACCGTGTGCCTCAGTTGTGTGTCTCGTGTTTTCCGTCCCCAGCTGCCTGCACAAATCACGTTCCTGTCATCACCACACTGCTTCGTGGAGGTAATGCTTTCTCTTGGCCCATTATAAAATGCTGCCGCCTCTTTTCTGTTTTCCAAGGCATCTGGCCTCTTCAAAACATACCTTTCTTTTCCTTTGCATGTGCCTTTTCAGGCGCTCGAGTAGATGCCTTGGATCGAGCTGGAAGGACCCCTCTGCACTTGGCCAAGTCGAAGCTGAACATCTTGCAGGAGGGCCTCTCTCAGAGCCTGGAAGCCGTGCGCCTTGAAGTCAAGCAGGTGACCGATGCTTGTGTTCTTGGGGGTTGCCAGTAGTCTGCTTTTCTGTACCTAGCACTCATGCTGCGCCCTGGGCCTCAAGGGCAACTGGAGTGGGGAGGTGAGGAGAGGGAATGTTGGGTCATGAGGATCAGTGGCTTCCAAGTCAAAGGAGAAGGAAAAGGCACCTATCTGTGGCGTCAAGGGCTGAATTCCTCGTTGAAACAGTTGCAGAATTTAGATGTTGCCACAGGAGCCTCATGTACAAGCATTGACTTGTTGGATCAGGCCAACGGTTCATCCAGAGGTTCTCGAACTCCTCAGTCGTGAAACCAGAAGTGGGTCGTGTTCGTTATATTTCCTCATCACAAGGCTTGGGGAGCCCTATGGAGGCATCCCCAGGAGGCCAGTGCCTCGATTGGTAAGTAGATGGAAGCCCCTGTCACCCCTGGCAGTGGTGCGATCCCGGGGATTGCCTCACTGCCTTCCCCCTCCCACTGCAGGAGGAAGAGACAGGTCTTCCCAGGCTGGGGCATTGTGATGCCCCAGTTTGAGAGCCGCAGGGTTAATCTAATCTAGAGGGGCTTTCAGACAATGACACCAATGGTACTATATCGGTACTATAATAGTGTGAGCCCTGTTCAGTGTTGACCTGTGCATTCCTTAGTCCTTGCTCGAAGGAACCAGGAAATTCCACTGGCCCGTGTAGTGTCTCCTTCTGCAGGCTCTTCCTCTGACCCCAGCTGTGCTTCCTGTCCTGTCATTGCAGCTCCTTCAAGGAGGGCGCGTCCCTCAAAAGGTCACTGCTGGGCTGGTGGTGCCTGTCATGCAGTGAGACTTTCCAAAAGGCCTGTGGAATTGAGAAGAAGTGCTGCTTAACAGCGCGAGAGTGGGAGCCGTGGGATTTTGGCTGTGTTTTTCTCTCAGTGATGGTCCTTCCTGGCTGCATCTACAGAGGATCAGGCAGCAGGCAGCAGACCTGGCTTAAGGAACAAACTTTGCCTGCTCCTTGGCTTCTGAGGGTTTTTGCAGGCATCCTTCCGTTTTGCATCCTCAGAAGTGCCCCCGGGGCCAGTACCAGATCTGTGGCTGTGCTTCGGTTTTGACCCACTAGTCAGAGACCTGGACCGCTCCAGTGCTCATAGCAAACCTCTCTTCCACGCTTGGGACAGATCATCCAAATGCTGCGGGAGTACCTTGAGCGTCTGGGGCGCCATGAGCAGCGGGAGCAGCTGGACGACCTTTGCAACAGACTACAGAGGACCAGCACAAAAGAACAGGTGGGTGACGAAGCAGGATTTTGTGCAGCCGATTAACTATTTGACCGACCCTCAAATTTAAAAAATGTTTCTATTACGAAGTGATAGTGCCTTTTAAAGAACCCGAAAGGGAAGATACGGTGTACCTTAAGATGGCGTGCCATTTAGTAAACTATTGTTAACTATAAACTATTCCAGTAAAGATCATGATTAAGATTGCATATGTCAAATTAGAAAATATGACTGTTTCCTATTAGCAGCATATTGAAACTACTTGCAGCCAGTGGTGTTATTCTTCCGGAACGCTGGGCAGGACATCCGGGTGATGCAAATGGCGTAACGCTGCAGAACGCGACGGGCGGGCTGTCGATCACCCGGATGTCCCGCCCAGCATTCCGGTAGAATAACACCACTGCTTGCAGCCCAATCCTGAACCTGGTGGTGCCCAGGGCTCCAGCGGTGCTGAAATGGCAGCTGCTGGATCCTGAGGCCACTGCAGAGGCGTATTTACCGTGTAGCCCGGGGTGGCGTGAGCCATGGGCGCCGGGGTGGTGGTGCCAGGGCGCCATTGCGCGGAGTCTGCGGAGGAAACCGTGCGCTGTTTGCCCGCCCGCCCTCCCTCACCTCTGTTACGCTCCGAAATGGAGCTTTTCCGGGGCAGGGAGGCGTGCCTGGACGACGCACAGGGGCGGGGCAACGTCCTGGGGGCGTGGTTTCGTCGTCTGCCATGGGTGTGCTCGGGCCTCCGTTCGTCCCTGGGCCATTGGGATACCGCCAGACATCTCCTTGGGGGAAGGGAGCATTTGCTCCCTTGCCCCAGGGAGGCTGCAGCTCGTGGCAGTGGGTTTGGTTCTCCTCAGCTCTGCACTGTGTTTGCACCTGTGTTGGACTGCCCAGCTCAGGAAGAAGGATAGGATAGGGCAGCAGAGGCTGCCACTTCCTGCGCCTGATCTTCCCCTCCCTCCAGTTCTGCCCCCTTCTCGCCTCCCTCTGCCACCCCAAAGAGGCTTACCGGCCACGAGCAGTGGACTAGTGACATCCAGTCCCTGTGCCAGATTAGTGGCACAGTGGACTAGTGGACTAGTGGCCCAGTCCCAGGGCCAGAACTCTTTACTTTCTGGGTGCTGTAAATGTGCTTTATGGCACGTTTACAACACCCAGAGCTGGCAGCCTGCTTGTACCCCCAGTGCTTGGAGGCTCAGGATTGGGCCCTCAGTTATTTTTAAGCTCATGATTCATTGTTGGAGTAGTTCAAATACAAAATGCTATGCTGGTTTCACCTGAATGCTGTCTGCTTCCATTCCGTGTGTTTCTTACTGTTGGAGCCAATGCCTTGGTCTTTTCACCTTGAGAGGAAAAATTATGTGCTCATCTTGGACAGTGTGTTCTGATTCTCTTTCATGAAATCTGGTGCAGAGAGGGAAGGGCCTGTGCACCCTGCACAACAGCAGGTCCTTTGACAGTTTCAGGTCACAGTCTTCACTCGTTGTCTGTCCTGGCCAATCGGAGATCACATTTGATCTGAAATTTTAGTTGGCAAATGGCACCAATTAAAGCTTGCCACTCTAGTTGGAAACTAGGTTAGAAACTGATTGCTGCAAACATTTCCATACCTTTCGCTTTCCCCCCACCGTTATAGTGTAGTAGTGGTGTCGGACTAGGGCTGCATTCCTGTACCCACTTACCTGGGGATAAGTCCCATTGAACACAGTGGGACCTAACTTCTGAATACCGCATAGGATTGTGCCATAGGTCTATGGAGACCTGAGTTCAAATCCCTACTAAGTCATGGAGCTCAAGCGCTGACTCTGGGTCAGTCCCTCTCGCTCCCTCAGGGTTGTTGTGAAAGGTAAAGAACTGTGTGCCTTAAGTACCTTGGAGAAAATATAATAAAGCTCCTGGGAGAAAATCTAATAAAGAAATAGCATCTTACCCATTTGTCAAGCAATCTTACTCTCTCTCCCGTCTCTGCCCAATAGCAACCGGCATTTTTCTTGCTTTAGGAATCCGTAGCGTGACTGAATAGTACTCACATTATCCCACATTCACCAAACAGTGGAGTAATCAAAAGCTGTATGATGCTGGGGCTTGGGCTGCCACTAAAGCCCACATCCCAGGCTGCCTGCGGTGCTAGCGCTGCCTCTTGCCTTGTGGGTTTCCTTTCCTTCTCCTCCAGATCCTGCTTGTCTTCGGTAACGTCCTGCATTTGTTTCTCCGGCAGGTGGATGAGGTGACCGACCTCTTGGCCAGCTTCACTTCTCTCAGCTTGCAGAAGCAGAAGATAGAGAAGAGGTAACCTGCTTTCTCAGCTGGGTTGTTCTCCATCAAAAGGAGAAGCCTCCGACTGAGGAGCAGCCAAAGCTCCTCTGCAAGGCTAGAGACCTGCTGCTGGCACCAAGCATGCTTTTCCGGTCAGATCTGTGCCGGACTGTCCAAGGCTTTTGGACGCTGGCATCGCCTTGGATGCGTCATTCGTGGCATGGAGTTCATGCTGGAGCTGTGGCCTTGGCGCGGAGGGGCCATTCTTCTTCCAAGCCTCAAGACAACTGCTTTGACAATAAATGGGGTTGCCTTGTGCCAGAGACTGGCCCCATATTAAGGACACTGGCAGGTCCAGCGTGGCTGCACATGCAACTCATCTGCCTATAAGTCTACGTTCCAGCTTGTTAAGCACATGGATCATTGCCCATTTGTAGACATGGTGGGAGTCTCTGTACTCCTGGTCAGCAACTTGTTTTTACCAGGAGGTAGAGTTTGAACTGAGAAAGGGCTGGAGGGCCGCCAATGCTGGCTCTGCTGAGATGAACCCCCCCCCCTTCCCCATTATGAGCGGCAACAGGGCCCAGCTCTTCCCTTGAGCACTTCAGGGCCTTGCTGCTGTTTTTGGCTTGGGCACTGAACGCGGTGGCTGACGGGTTGAGCTCCGCCAAAGCCTTTCGTGCCCCACGAGCTGGGAAGAGGCTAAGGAGTCCTCTGCCCCTGCCTGCCTGCTCATGCATCAGAAAGTGACGGACCTGTATAGTGGAGCTCCCTGGAGTTGGAACCCCTGTTGGGGCCCAGTGAGAAGCCCTGGCCCTGGGGAGCCAGAATGAGTCTCTGGGCCACCGACGGCCTCTTCCTGAAGCCCTCTCTCGCCCTCCTTCCCAGCTATGTATCTGGGAAGTTATATATTCACTGGGTGTTGCTCAGGAAAGCCCTGCCTGCTGCTGCTTCCTCCAGCAAGGTTTTCGTTTCCACCTAGAGCTCTGCATGCTTAGCCTGGAGGAGAGAAGACCAAGGGCAAATATGACAGCTGCCTTAAAGTATCTGAATGGCCAGCACGTGGCTTGCTTTCTGTGGTTCCTGAGGGCAGAGCTGGCACAAGTGGGTCAAAACTGCAAGGAGGCTAGTGTGGGCTGGACGTGGGGAAGGACGTCTTGCCTGTAAAAGCTGCCCAGCACTGGGCCAGCCTGCCCTGTGCTGTAGTGGGCTCGCCTTCATGGGAAGTTTCCAAGCAGAGGCCGGAGGGGCACCTGCCAGAGGTGCTGCAGTTGCCTGCGTGGGCAGGGCATTGGGACAGTGCCTCCAGGGTCCCTTCCCATTCCAAGAAGGTTAGATTCTGTGATTCAGGATCAGTGGGGTCAAACATCAGGCCCACGTGCTGGATGCGGGCCCCGGAAGCGCTTTATTGGCCCCTGTGATAATGGGACTCTCCCAGAGCTGCACTTCCAGCAGGAAGGCTTTTGCTGAGGCTCTGGGAGGGAGAGACAGGGGGAAAGCCAGGGACTATATGGGGGAAGGGACAGGCCGCGAGGGGGTGAGAGGGACGCTGCCAAAGTGCTGGCAGAGCCCAATTATCGCGTGAGCTGCCCCTTTAGCAGTGCTATTTGTCACCTTGCAGATCATCTCTCAGCTGCTGAGTTGGGGTGATGCTGCGGCAGAAGTGGTGCTGCTGAAGGGGTGGCCTGAATGATAATTGGTCTCTCCCAGCATTATAATTGGGCTGTCATATCTTGAGAATGAGATCAAAATTTGTATGTTTTCTCTTCTGCCATTTGCTGCCGCTGAGTTTCTTTGTGCGAACAAAGTGCTTCTTTCCGGCCATAAACGGCTTTATGAGATCACCTCCTCTTTAATGATGTCATTTCCAGCCCTCAGCAGGAGCCATGAATGCTAGTCAGCCCACGATATGAAACATGTTTGGCACCCCTGGTGTATATTGTAATGAAGGGTAGAGATTGCCGGCTTTCTGAAAGCGGGTGCCTGCATGAGCCAATTGATGCCTCCTCAGTGATATCCTTGGATTTAGTTGAACTGGCCTTGGAAATGTTTCTCTCCTAATTGGTGGTTGCCTCCGGTTTATGGGATAGATCTCCAAACCAGATTCTGCTGCATCCCAGAAACTCCCTCCCTGTCCTGAGTATAGTTTACTGTTCTGCCGCAGCAGCACCGCGTTTGCAAGCAGATCTGGTGGCGGGGACTCTCTGGGCAGGTGCATCTATTGCCCGGCATCCCAGCAGGCTGTGCGGTGGGATGTCTAGGCAGATGCAATTGGCCAGAGCATCCCTGCCACTAGATCCACTCGCAGACTTGGTGCAGTGGTAAATGGTGCTCATAGGACAGAGGGAGGAATTTCTTCAAACCCTGGTTCCAGCCTGCAGGCCAGGGTTTGGAGAGCCCTGGGATAGATGCACTGTACAGAGCCAGAGGAAATTTGCCAACTAATTCTGGAGCTGAACTAGAAAGAACTTCACAGGCCTCCACTTGCCCTGAGAGGGGATGGGAGAAGGAATCATTATATACAAAGGTAAGGATAGAGGCCTGATACCTGCCAAGCCCTCAAGGATGCAGTAGCCTCATGTTTTGGCTTCAGCCGACTCACAGCTCTTCAAAAGAGGGAGGAGGGGTGTATTTATTAAATCTGTTCTCAGGAGTTGCTGCTCCTTTTTCCGGCATCAAGGCTGTTTTAGGACCTTGAGGCAAATAGGCTATTATGACTTCTTATTTTTAAAGGATGCTGCTTTTGTAGCAGGGGAGAGAACTGGAGACATGTCTTTAGATACAAGTCCGAAGCTTGGATTTCAGAAACCCAAACAGTTTTGCTGTAGAAGCCCAAGTGCTCAGGGGAGGAAAGTTTTGGGTTGACTTGACTTTGACCTTGCTGGAGCCGTCACTGTGAATACGACCGACTTGATTCCGACGTGCAAGGAGGATGGGGGGGGGAGGCAATTTGAACTTTTCCATTGTACATTTCAATAAAAAAATATTGTCTGCTTACAGGGTGTCTTCCAACATTTCTCCCTGCATGTCTTCTGTGGCTTGCCTTCTGTTTTTTCCTCCTTTTGTTTGTGTCTTGTCTCTGCCTGGGGCCTGAAAGTGGACTCGGCGGTTCCTTCACTTGAACAAACAGCATTGAAATGAAAAATGACAGTGTCTCATTGCCGTGAGCGCCAGGGCCGAGGCAGCCTGTAGACCCAAGGTAATTTGTCTGCCTCCGTCTTGTATTTCTAGCTCGGATCCCATGGTTGCGGACTCTGGGCTCTTAATAGATTTGTTGAGGAATCTATAAAAATCAGTGGCTCTGCTACCCCCTGCTAGTTCTCTGGCGCGCACTGTACCTGGGAAATAGCGATGCTGTCCAACCAAATCAGATTTTTGTATTGAACTCCTTTACTGCGCAGCAGGCAAAAACATTAATCATCACTGTTTGGGAAAACAGCAGTGTGTGTGGGGTGGGGGGAATTTGTCCTCTTGTCAGAACAGGTTGAAAGAAGTGTGAAAGGGTGACATACAAAGGTCTGCTCTGACAGGCCGAAGAAGACTGCAAAAGCAGAACACGATGTCCTGCTTCACTTTGCTTTGGTTAAAGCCTCAGCAGTGATGGTTAATGGTGGCTCAACTAAAAAAAGAGACAGCCGCCACAGTCACAGTTTCAGAATTCCAAAATATGGATATGGGAAGGAATAGTGATTCATTTCTGCGAAATACAGGCATGCTCTGGTATCTGCTGGGGTTCCGATCTGGACTCCCCCATGGACACCTGAAACTGGATACTAGGGATACTTTTTAAAAGATAGGGAAACATCGGTGGTTTTGCTGCAACAAGGTTAAAAAAAAAAAGATTTGCTTAATGTTCCCCTACCTTTTTAAGAGGCATCCCAGTAGCCATGGTATATGTGGATAACTGAAATGGTGGATAATCGAATCAGTGGATACTGGGGTATGCCTGTCCACTGTCAGTCAGTGGAACCCCTTGCCACAGGAGGTGGTGATGGCCTCTAGTGTAGGTGCCTTTAAAAGGGGATTGGACAAATTTCTGGAGGAAAAGTCCTTTGCAGGCTACAGACCATGATGGGTGGTGCAACCAGTGATGTCATGCAGGGGGTACGCGAGTACCGGTTTCTAGGATTACAGCTGGTTCCGCCCATTCGCCCGCCCACTCATCGACTCCACCCCCTGCAACGTTTGAATTTCCTGCATGTTTGAGTTGCCTGCATGTTCTCAGAGCCAGGCAGGCAGGCAGCAAGCGGAGCCTTTCCTTTCCTTGCCACTGAAAAATGAGTTGCTCTGGGGTTTTAACATGATGCCAGGCCTCCTTAACATGTTCTGGGGGTGCTGTGGAATACTGTTGCAACTGTTGGGTCAGTTTAAAATCATCTGAGGCCTCAAAAAGGGCTTTTTTCATGTCACTTCCTGCCACGGCATCACTTCTGGCTTATGACGTCACTTCCGGTGGGCGGGTCCCGACACGTGCCAATCAAAAGTGAGTACCTGTTCTTAAATCATTTAAATGACACCACTGGGTGCAACCTCCTTATTTTAGAGGCAAGCTACCTCAGAATGCCAGATGCAGGGGAGTGGCAATGAGATGCAAGTATCTTGTGGTCTTACGTGCTCCCTGAGGCATCTGGTGGGCTACTGTGAGATAAACCGGACTGGATGGGCCTTTGGCTTGCTCCAGTGGGGCTCTTTTTATGTTCTTATGACCTATGCTGCAATCAGGCAGAAGGGTGGGGGAGATCACGTTCAGACTAATGGCATGAACATGTGTACCTGTGTGTATTCAAAGCACTGTGAAGTAGGGAGCACAAGGCATTTTTCTGAAATGTTCTAGATACTGTAACTGTCAACAGTTATCGATGACTAATCCCGAAACTGCTCAGATGAGAAGCAGGGAGTTTGAAGCCATGTGAGGAATGTGGTGAAATAACCAGTTTACCGTTTTCCTCCCTTTGCTTCTGGTTCCCTGCTTCTCATCTTTGCAATTTCACAAGTAGTCCTCATAATTTTTGACACACACAGAAATAGCTGGCACATTTCAGGAAAAAAGGTCTTGCTGTATACTTCCCAGCAGTGCTTTAATAGACACGGTAATTATGTCCCCTACTTTTCTATCTTCTGTCTATATGCTGTACAGGCATCCTAGCATATGAGATGGTATAATAGGTAGTTTGACGCATGGCATGCTCATAAGCAAGAGCACAGTGGTGCAGCTGAGAATCGGGACGTCCCTCAAACAAATGCTGAGAGGATGGGAAGAAGACTCATGTTCTACAATGCACATGTGTTGGCTGCATGTAGTAATTAACAGGCATGGAGTAAGTAGTTCAAGAAAAGCAAGCATAACTCACAGTCCAATCCAGAACTGCCCGACTGCCCAGGAGCACAGCTGTACCCACGTAGCTACCACTGCAGCCTGGCAACCCAAGGAGGCTCCACGAGGAAAGGGAACGTTCATTCCCTTCTAGCCGGTGCAGTAAGGCCTCCAAGTCAGGCCATGCATCCTCTTCTAACTGGCGCAGAAGCAAGGGCCTCCAAGTAAGGCCTTTTAGCCTTACACAGAAGTCGGGAATTGGCAGCAAGAGTCGCCACTGGTCCGACCCTCTCCTCCCCCACCCAGGAACGCCCTCCTGTCCCACGCTAAAAGGCCAGCATCTGGTGCTCCCTCCAGGGTGCTCACGGGCAGTGTCACCATGGCACTGCCCCAGTGCTAGGGGGTAAGGGCTTACCGCCAGTATTGGAGGTGCTTTACAGCACCATGTGTGACATTGCCTAGGAGGTACAAGCATACCACCTGTGGTAACGTGCTCTGGATTGGGCCCTCAGTTTAGATCCATTGCAGGCTCTTAAAATATCTAGTGGCAGGCAAAGAATGAACCAAGCATTTGAAAAGTCTGAACTGCCCACCTTTGAAAACGTGCTACCCCAATGCCTAGGCTGAAATGGTGATGGAGAAACCTGCACCAGAAAGTTAAACTAGGGTCCTTCTTCCAAAAATGATTTGGGTTTAGTGCAGGGACTTAATAACCGTTAAATACTCTTCTACCTGGGCATACTGAATCTTTTATAATGTTGGCCCACTGAATTAGACTTTCGATGGAGCATAGTCTGTCAACAGCTAAAGGGATGGTATCCCAAATCTGTACAATATTATTTAAAAACTCATTCAACAGCACCATCACACATCATTTTGTGGACTAGGTAAGAATAAGGAAGGAAAACCCCGACCAATCAAGACACCATGCTCCTTCTTGTTTTACAACTCTTGCTCTTCGGGGGGGAAATGGAGAGAGAGCCTAAGTTCCATCTAGGTGTTCCTACTCCCTCCCACCAACACTGCGATTACACTAGTCCTGGGGTGGACCTCCCACATATTGATTTATAAAAAAAAAAAAAAACAGGTAGAACAGTTAGGTCAATGTTGCAAAAACATCTATGATGATGCTTCTCCTGTGGAAAAAATCAATTGATTCCAGGCACCCTGTGCCCTCGAGCACATCACCCAAAACAGATAGCACCAGCTTCTCAGCTACTGAAATATTTAAACTAAGCATTGAGAGAAGTGGCCTTTCCAAGAATCAAAATACACCTCTGTTCTCCCTTCCTTTTTTCCCTGTGATCTCAGGCTGTGCGTGTGCCCATTCATTATTTACTTCCTGATTTAAAATATATGAAGGCCTTTCTAGGTTCCCAGTTTCTGACCTCTCCAGTATTCCTCTGTCTCTTCCCCCTCTGCAAGCAAAGCTCTAGATCTGTTCTCTTCCCCACCTCCTACAGAAGTGATTTGTAAGTTTTTTGCACGATGAGCAAGGCCAGTGTAGGAGAACAGCCTGGAGTCAGTGGGGGACCTGTGGTTTGATTAACATATGGATAAAGCAGAGTTGATGGATAACGCTGGTGGTTTGTTTTTTATTTTTGGCCTGTTTAAAGGCCACAGAGATGAGGCTGTTAGGAAGGGGACGGCTACGTAGTGCACTGCAGTGATACACAACTCACTAACAGAAGGCTTGCTTTAGCCAAGTAGGAGTTCCAATCGGTGCTCTCTGATCCTAAACAAATGGGCAGCCCAATTCTATCCTGCGCTGGAATAGGCAGGCCAACAGGCTTGTGCTATATCCAGTGCAGGGTAGGAGGTGGCTGCCGTGCAACTCAGAGGATTAATTTATCATTACTTTGTGTCACATGGCAGCCACCCCATTGGGCTACTCGGATCTGTGCCCGCGAAATCACCCACGCAAATCCGAGTGGCCCAGGTAATCAGGCAACCAAACAATATACCACTTTTCAACACAATGTTCACAAAGTAGTTTACAGGCAAAAATTATAAAGTGAAACGGCTCCCTATCCCAAAAGGGCTCACAATATTAAAAAAAATGCAGAACACCACCAGCAACAGCCACGAGAAAAGACATTGTGCTGGGGTGAAGACGGACAATTAATCTCCCCCTGTGAAATATAAGAGGAGCACTACTTGAAAAAAGTGGTAAGGCTGACTGGGCCGGGGATGGGGATTTGGATCTGGCCCAAGTTGCTGAGGTCAGTCCTGCGCAGCCTGGTCCGCTCACCCTAACCCCCCCCCCCAACAACAATGATATCCTGGGAACTGCAGATTTAACAGATACCTGCCCTCACAGAGCCACACATGCCAAGATTCTTTACCGCAAGCAAATTCTTTGCAGATTAGTTTAAGTCAGGCATATAAATATCTCCCTTGGATGCCAGGGCAGGAAATCAATTTGTGAACAGAAATTCACAGCAAGAGTGTCTCATTGTCATGGGTTGAGCATTCTTTGGACAGGAATCACATGATGCTGCCTAAAAAAAAACCCAACACCAAAGAAGGGCACTGGATAGCTTCTTGGTATCAAGTGCGATTAGGGACCTGGGACTCACCGCTTCTGCAAGGAAATACATCATGTAAACAGCACAAGGAACCAAGGAACTTATGCAAGCATTTTACTAGCGATACTCCTTAAAACATGCATGTGTGAATTGCAGGCATGTCTCCTCAAAATCACACCTCAAAAGTCTATCAAATCTGTTGTGACTTTCCTAAGTGATATTTCACACCCAAACAAAATCTGCAGATAAATCAAGGCCATGGTTTGATATCGTATGTTAATCTAATAAGTGATGGAGATGGAGAGAAAAAAATTACAATACACAACCCACAGAGCAAATTATTTTAATTAAAGAGAGCACCCAAGAGCTGAAACGTCATCCTGTTAATTAGTTTGGGAGGAAGGTAATGGAAAGCCTAAGGAAATATTGGAGACCTTGTTTTGCTGTGTCTTTCAGGGAGGTTGGTGCTAGTCTGCTGCACGATTGCAAGCCTAGTGGCACATATTACTTCTATTAAAACGAGAGGTTCAGCAGCTCAGGACCATGAGCACATCTATGGCTCTCTTCACTTTTCCTAGCTATGGGTCTGTCACTTTGATGGAGATTGTGTCTGGGAGGGAAGGGCTTGCCTTCTTTCACATCTTCCCCCTCCAGTGTGACTCACACTACTGCTATGCCGTCCACACTGCTTTCTCTTTTCCTCTGTATGCTGTACTATCTCACCACACACACACCCCTACAATGTAGTACTGTACTGTCCAATGTAGGACAGTACTGAGCTAGAGAAGTGTTTCTCAAACTGTGGGTCACAAGCTATTATCAGATGGGTCGCAGAAAGCTGGGAGCCACCCTCTTGGAAGCTGTAGACTCTTGCCATATTCCTTTTGTGAATGTTACCAGTTTGAATTTTCAAGTGAGTTTTTTTTTATAATTATTTTTAGTTCAGCACTTTTACATCATATTTTGTCCTAATCTGGCTTTCTGTTAGGGATGTTTCATGATTGTGCAATTGCTGCAATCCAAGAACGCCAGTTTGCATTCCAGGAGTGTCATTTTATGATGTCACAATGACAGCACTTCCTGTTTGATGACATCACTTTCGGCTATGATGTAACTTCCAGGTTAACGACATCACCGCTGGTGGGCCCCAACACGAGTGCCATTCTAAACAGTGGGTAGAGTGCTGAAAGATTTGAGAACCACTGAGCTAGAGCATTGAAGAGTGGGAGCAGAGGAGGTTGGTACATCATTGGGTAAGGGGGGGCACTACTTGGCATGCTGTCTCAGGCATCAGGAGGTCTTGAGCCGGCCCTGCTCTCCCTTAATTAAGTGAACAAACAACAGCTTTAAAAAATAAGAGTCCTGCCCTCTGGTTCCCCCTCCTTCTGACTGTCCTGCAACGTCTCATTTCCTCCTTTTTGGAATGACGGTTGCTTGTTACTCTCTCAACCGTACCAGCTGGAATTCGAAATCAAAGCCTGCAATTCACTGGCAATGAATTATTCACCCGTCTGCTTCAAATAGTTGCTCCCACTTCTCTTTGCTTGCTGTTTTACGTCAACATGATGCGTACGCTTGCCTTTGCTCCCAGCGATCATCATTTGATTAGTCGTAGCGCTTGGCGCTGATGTGGGGCCTTCCTCCCCACAACTGATCCTAATAGAGTGAGCAAGGAGGAATTGGGATTTCTCTTGTAGAGCACAGTCCAGCCTGAGAGTACAATGTGGACTGTAAATCTCATTCACAGGGCACGTTTTTTTGGAAACACCATCCAAATTCCTCTCACTGATTCGAATGCCAGCTCTGTTTTCATCTCTGAGGCCGCGCAGAGTTAATGCGCTCCATGGCGTGCCGTCTGTGCACATGAGCCCAGAGCAATGCATCAACTCTGCAGCTGTGGACGTGGCTTCTGAATCCACCCCTTTTCAAAGAGCTGCTCTCAAAACATGTATCAAAGACTCATGGATTAGTCCAGAGCAGACATGGGCATCTTTAAACAAGCAAAACATGGCCCTAAAGATGTGTGCCACTTGATCCAGCTGCCGTGTCGGGAACGTGAGTCGAGGAGAGCTGGGCAGAGCCCAGCATGTGCTGAAGTGGTGGTGTGAATTATTTAGGCACCTCAGCGCTTTGCTTGCAGCTTGCTCCGAGTTGGAAGTTGGTTGGCTCTTTGCTCTGTTTTGTTTTTAAAAAGCACTGACAGCCCAAACCTGAACTGTTCAGCTCCTGTAGGAGCAGAGGAACCAAGATGGCTGTTGTCCTCACCCTTGCTATCTATGCCACTGGTGAGGAAGCATGGGGAGAAAGTGTGTGCAAGAGGTGGGAGCAAAGTGGCTATCCATGTATCAGAGCCAATACCAGAACTCTTATTCGGTTGTGTGTGTCATCAAGTTGGCCACTGCTTTTTTGTTGGTTACTGATTTGTTGGGCGATCTTTATTGTTATCTGTTAAAATAACAAACTAAAAATAAACCCTAGTGATGCCACTAAGTGATAGACCTCACACCTTTCTTCTGGAAGCAAGGCAAATAGGAAATTACACTTCTGAATACATCCGAAAGTGAGCTGATTACCACCAGCTGGTACTTTAGCCGCTTCAGCTCGTTTTTACAAAATGGAGTCTTTTTGACAAAATGGAGTCAGACCATGGCCTAGCCTTCTCTGCTCTTTACAGTGTGGTCTGGTACAGAAGGAGGTCCATCAATGGGGATGACGTGCTGAACCTCCCACACTAGGTGATGCAAACCCTAATGACGCTACTGATCATAGCAGCACATAAGACATAGATGTATAAAGATCACACAAAGACACTCACTGGCTTGGCTTTTATTTACATCAGAGGGAGCTGGAAGTTCCCAACCTGCTCTTGTGAAGAATATTCTCTATCCCCCAGGTTTGTCTGATTACTTCTCATCTCGGCTGAACACTAGAAATTACCAGGGTAAACTCACTACATGATTCAGGTGGAAATGAAGATATATTGTGTTCCTTTATATTGTCTCCAGGCACAGAATGTGAGACTGTTTGATGGAGAACGGAACGACTTCAAGAGATACTGAAGATTTCAAGCTGATCATACAGGAACAACTTATGATATCAAAATTACTTAATGATGGATATAGTTCTGGTAGTTATCAAGGACTTTCATTACCAACATATCTTAAAACAGATGTCAGACATATTCCCTCAATTTTAAATTATTCGCTGGTGCCCTGTGGCAAGTAACCATCACTACAATTGATCAAGTGTCATATTGCCACCATAACAGCCTGTGGCAATGAGGCTGCAGCGCAGGAGGTCTGGTCCAGGGGGTTGAGCCGAAGGACGCCACTTTGAGATCACCGCAAGTTTCCGCGAGCTGTGAGACTTCAACAAGCTAAGCTGTTCCAGCTGCCTTTCTGTGAGAGAGAATGAGCTACCTGTCAGTCAGTGTGGGAGGCTACTATGGCCAGATGAGACCAGACTGTGAAAGATCCAACTTTCACAGATGGATTCAGGCTGCACGGCGTCTTTGGTTTTGCACCTGCTAAATAGCAGGCGTAGATTCGAGGAGCCCATTGGGGTGGCTGGTGCCTACCCAGAGGTAAGGGCATGAACGTGCCCTTGCCTCATGGAGCTCCAGCCTGCTCCCAAGATCCACTGGAAACAGCGGAGGTCCACTGGTCTGCCTGTGCCAGCACAGTTTAGGATTGGATTGTGCCCAGAGTTTAATTGCCGCCAGTTTTTTTAATTATTCCTCCCCACCTTAGCCTTTTAATATGATTTTCAAAATGCTGCTTTATGTCTATGTAAATTTTTAATGTTTTTACTGTGCTTTTATACTGTAAGCTGCACTGAATGCCGAAATAAATAAATAAAAATATTTGGTCATTTTTTCCTCCCCTCTCCATTTTATCACAACAACTCTGTGAGGTAAGTCAGGTTAAGAAAGAGTGACAGTTGGGCTGGGCAGAGTGACTGGACTGAGGTCACCAAGGGAACTCCTTGGTTTGAAGAGGATTTGAACCTGGGTTTCCACGGTCCTAATCCTGGACTGTACCACAATGCCACGCTGGCTATTAAAGAAGACAGCGCTATTCCGGAGTCTAAGGGCAAAGGTCATTTCAGGAGATGTGGCCACAGTTGAAAATCAAAGAACCAGGCAGGGCAAGTGCTTAAGGGCTGCTGGGCCAAAGAACTGCTGGATGTCTAAGGCAGACCATACATGCACTCCCTTGTTGTCTCCACCTCTTTCCTGCTGCACAGATTTGACCGTTCAGGCAATAGTCAGAGATAATCTGTGCAGTGGAGTTCTGCTTCTCTTTCAGGCCTGAAATCCTTCACCATGGCGACAAATAGACACTTCACAGTTTTGAGAAATGTGAACCCAAAGATCTCATTTGGAAAATGCCAGCACCCAGCTCCATGAAATGAAATCACAGTGCCATCGTGTCCCACTTTGATTTGACAGGGTCAATAGGAAATGGCTGAAGAGAGGTTTCTTAAGACTGGCAAACAGATTGAGTTGAGCTTGCCAATTTTATGTCTTTCTCTGTTTTAGCTCAATCGAAACTAACTAGCTTATGGTGTGTTGTTGTTTTTAAGGTATATAGTTTAATGAGCTGGCATTTTCAAGTGACCAGTAGCTATGATTTTTGTTTTGAATGGTTTGCTGGGAGAGAGGCAGCCTGATCTTCAACGCAGACATCACAGAGCAGAAAAGCAAAAAAAGTCTAAGGATGAAGTTGCTCTTGAAGATTATAGAATCATAGAGTTGGAAGGGACCTGCAAGGTCATCTAGTCCAACCCCCTGCCTGTAGCAGGAAATCCTCCTAGAGCAGATCCAGCAGATGCCCATAGCAGGAAACCTCTGCTTGAAAGTCTCCAGTGAAGGAGAATCTATTACCTCCCTTGGCAATCTGTTCCACTGTCGAACTGCCCTTATCATCAAGAAATATCATTACATTTGGCCACAGTCCTATAAGGATGTATTTTGAAGCGGATGCCGTTGCACTAAGACTTGCTTCTGAGTAAACCTGCATAGCATTAGGCTGTATAAGTCATACTGTCTGCAAGGCATGGAGAAATTGGGTGTAATTGGGAGTTGAACGAGGGAAAATCATTATGGGATGAAAGATGACAGTCATTCAATTACAGGTACTTCAGATAGACTAATTCTAAGGGATGCTGGAGACCAAAACAAATGAATATTATCAAAACACTTGAATTGACACAGCATGCCAGACAAAGCCCTAATGATATGTCTGAAATAAAATAAAATGATGATGTTGTTGATGCAGCAAGATAATTATGATAATGAAACGTCACCATAAAAGGGTAACAGTGCAAAGGAGATGCACACTGAAAGATGAGGATAGGGAGGAGGTGGGTAGACAAACATATGGAAAGAACATTACAAGAGTCCTAGGCAGGGTTGCTGGAAAACCTGTGAAAATCTCCAGGATTGCTTGGAGATGGCAGTCTCCAAGTTGTCACCTGGAGATTTGTGCTGAATCCTGGAGACTCCAAGCTGAACCTGGATGGTTGGCAACCTAGTCCTGCCAGGTCAGACTGAGAGTTCCTCCAGGCCAACAGGGGCAAAACTGATGCCCCCAAGAAGCCCACAAGCAGGTCATAAAGACAAGAGCCTTCCTCTGCAGTTGCCTCCCCCACCAGAAATTGACATTCAGAGGTATGCTAGCTCTGAACATGGAGGCTTCACATACTGATAAACCTACCTTTCATGCATTTGTCCAATTCTGTTTTCAAGCCAATGCTATGGCTATGTTTGGATTTTCCATGAGGACTAAAAGTTCCAGCATGATCTGGTCAAAGCTAAGCTCTTTGGAGTCTCATTGATTTCAGTGGGGAAGAATTATGTAGACCCTTAAACTCCCCATTTAACTGAACAGTTTCTTCCGTGTGGATATCTTTGTGCATTCTCAATATTTTAATAGAAAGTGAGGATTCTGCAGTTTTGAATATGTATCCTCAGCCCACAAAATAATGACTTTCACATGGACTAACTGCTGTAGGATATTTCCAGAAAGGCTTCTTGAAACAACCTGGATCTAATGCAGCAATTTATAATCACAGGGCCACGGCACATTGGTGTGCTGCGAACGGTCCTCAGGTGTGCCATGGGAGTTTGGAGCAGAGGAGTTGAAGATTGCTGAAAAACTCTTCCAGGTTTTGCGACTCTGTTTCTAGCGCAATGGCCTGTAGTAACAAATTGTCTGCCTCCCCCAGCTCCTTAGAATGAAGGACTCTAAGGAACTAGAGGAGGCAGACAATTTGTTACTACAGGCCATTGCGCTAGAAACAGAGCCACAGAATCCTAGAGAGTCTCCTGGAAGATGGAAGTGACATTATAAGAGGCGAAGATCAGAGAGAGAGAGAGAGAGAGAGAGAGAGAGAGAGAGAGAGA
>JAJKFI010000060.1:2650498-2669083 GCA_029204185.1 Lerista edwardsae
ATCTATCTATCTATCTATCTATCTATCTATCTATCTATCTATCTATCTATCTATCTATCTATCTGTACAGTTCCAGTTCTACAGGGATACAGGGGAATACAGCACATAATATACATATCCCAGGGGCTTGGAGCTTGAGAGCGGAGCATATTTTACCATGATGTTTGAGCAGCAAGATCACGTTCTCAGTGACAACAGAGGAATGTAATCACACAGGCTTCTTGGGGCATGGAGGCTGTGGGAGAAGCAGCATGGGGCAGCCCCCCGAACCCATGGCAAATTGAGTGCCATGTGGAGGATTTGGCTTCCAGTACACACTGGGGATTTCTTAGCACTTCCTGATATGTGTTTAAAGCCGGATTTTACATGTGGGGGTAAACATAATCAGCTCACCCTGGACACGGCATCAGTACCCACAACCAGGGTGCTTCGGAGTTTGTCCGACCACCAGCACGTGCCTGATTGCTGTGTGATCAGCCTAGTTCCAGTTGTTCATTCTGGCTGGAATTCACTGGCGCCCACAGTGCAAACCAGTTTTAGAATCAGGCAATGTGCCCTGGAAAGCTTATTCAGACACTTTGAAACTTTCCCCTTGGGCAGTGATGGCGAACCTTTTCGGTTTGCCATGTCTCACTTGACTCTGCTGGAGTGTTATTCCCCACCCCCAACAAAAGGAAAAAAAATATTTACATATTCATTTATTTAAAAAATACCGTGTGGGACTGTGCATTATATAAGGAAACATCAAATCATTACCAAAAAAAATGAAATCATTACAAAAAAAAACTTAGTTGTGGTTGGGTGTCGGGAAATGCTGGCGTGTCACCCAAAACGCCATGGCACATGTGTCATAGGTTCTCCATCACTGCCCTAGGGCTATAGTGCTGGTCCCAGCTGAGAGGTAGCAATGCGATCTCCTGTCCATACAGGGCAGCCTGTTGCAGAAGAGATGGAAACAGAAGGGAGGGACTGTTCCAGAAAGTGGAGAAGAGGGGAAAGAAAAACATCCCATGAATGTTTTTTCCAATGAAAAGGGAAAGCAGGCAATCGTAAATGAAGGTGGTAATGATACAATACAAAATTAAAAAGGCAAAGAGGCGTTCAGGAAGTAGCGAGACATTGCTGCAGAGGAGGGGAGGTCCTTGTTGAGGTTAAATGCTTTCTTCTTTTCCCAGTGCTGCATGAGTGTTCTTGTGCTTGAGAATAATGCAGTGGCAGTAGCAAGAGCCTGTATAGAATCTCTACAGAGGCAATAAGTAAAACTTATTAAAACTGGGCAAGAGGCATTTTTTCAAGTGGTGTTCCTCTTATATTGAGCAGAGGGAGAGTAATTGTCCCTATTCACCCCTGCGCAGTGTCTTTCTAGTGGCTGTTGCTGGTGTTGGTCTGCATTTTTTTTTAGATTGTGAGCCCTTTTGGGACAGGGAGCCATTTAACTTCATTATTATTATTTGCCTGTAACCTGCTTTGTGAACTTGTGTTGAAAAGCGGTATAAAAATACTATTGATTGATTGATTGATTGATTGATTGATTGATTGATTGATTGATTGATTGATTGGTTGGTTGGTTGGTTGGTTGGTTGGTGCAGGCCTGGAGGAGGTTGGTGTGTTATCACTCCAAGTATCAAAAGGGGCCATCACACACTCACACACACACACACACACACACACACACACACACACATCAGCACATTCTGCGTCAACTGGCAGATCTGCTGCCTGGTGGAAAGCATCACATTTGCCCAGTGATGCAAAACTGCACTATCTCCGCAACAGGTGCATTACCATGTGGAAAGATGCAGGAAAGATTTCTGGATCACAAATTAGCAATACTTGTATACTTTTCATTATCTTTGGGTGTGAACCAGCCAATGGGAAGGGGCCATAGCTCAGGTAGGAGGGCATATACTTTACATACAGAACATTTAGGTTTCGTTCCCTGGTGGGACTAGGAAAGACCCCTGCCTGAAACCTTGGAGAGCCACTGCCAAGCAGTGTAAAAAATCCTGAACTAAATGTCTGATTCCGTATAGGTCCCGTGCCTCTCTTATCACCAGCTTCCATTGCTTGGGAGAGACACCTTCTAGGCTGGCTGGCTGGCGAGTCCTTTTGCTCCTGGGGAAAGTGCCCTTGTCTCAACTCAGCAGCTACAAAGACAGCTCGCTCCCAAGCGCCTGACAGGAGGCACGCGGATTCCAGAGGGCCTTGTGCGCCTGCTAATGACCCTTTTCTTCTGTGTGAATTAAGCTACAGTTAATTAATTAATTAATTAGTTACTTACTCACACCTATAACTTGCATTATCTCAAGAGTTTGGGACAGGCAGAATAGTAACATTTTTCATTCATTCTCACTGTAGCCCTGTGCAGAGGTGTAGCTAAAGAAGTGCAGGGGGGGGGTGCAATTGCACCGGGCAACAAGCTTTAGGGGGGCAACAAGCTGAGCTTGACACTAGTGGCCGAAATGATGAAAACCTGGGTATATAAGAATAATATCATCATGTTATTTACCGTTCTATGTGGAATTGAATGCAAAATGCAATGAAACAAATCAGAGTTAATATCTTCATTTTATCAAAAGTTATGGCCAAAAAACCCCAAGAAAATGAAATTACAACTGTGATGTCACTTCCTGTTGTGATGTCACTTCTGGGGCATCATTTTGCCCTCTGCACTGGGCTACAGTTTCATTATCCATGCCAGTGGCCCTGTGAGTGTTCCCATGGGAGAGCTCGAGAGCGGAAACCAAGAAACGGGGGGCTGACTGATATCATGCAGAGAATTGCAGGGGGGGGGGAGAGGGGATTTTTAATCCATCCCTTTGGTTGAATTCCAGAGTTCTCCCTGTGCCCATGAGACTCAACAACTCACCCCCTTCACCCCTAAGCCAAAAATTGGTTGTCTGCTTACCTTGACCATAAAACTGCTTTTGGAAAATGATGCACAGTCGGACCCTGAGGCCAGTGTGGTGTACTGGCTGAAGTGGTGCGCCCAAACCCAAATTCCTGCTGGGCCCCGAGGCAAACTGGGTCCCCTTGTAAACAATTTCAATCAGTTCTCTCTTACAGGGCTTTTGTCAGAATTAAAGGGAGGAGATGCAGTGGGCTTGTGGAGGAAGAGCAGGAGGAATAAGAGACAGCTTTGCATAGGATTCAACCTAGAGCTGATTTTCAGTGTACAAAGTAAAGGCAAAGGCATTTCTCTCACCCCCGAGGGCCCCCCCTCTCCTACAGGATTAGAGAGAAGGGCTTGAGAGTCTGAGTGTGCTGCTTCCAGCTGGCCTTGATGTTTGGCACCCTTTTTTTCTTGGAAATTAAGTACTGCACTGCAGTGTTTTATGCCTTGTGAAATGTAAGCACTGCTCAAGTCGGTTCTGTGCACAGCTGCTCCCAAGTATAAGACCCATTCATGCCTTACCCTTGTTATTGATAAGGAAAAACATGCCAAAGCAAATAATCCTCCTGCGAAAACGTGGGGACGGCTCTTCCGTTTATAAGTGAAAGAATGTAAGGAGCTGCCATACTTCATCAAGACCAATGGGCAGGCCGGGCAGGCAGGCAGGCAGGCAGGCTCTGGCTGCCAGCATTTACAGCAATGATCTGGGATTTTAATGTAGAGGGAGAGTAGCCCAGGCGTGAGGTTGGGTAAAGCGCTTGCTTCCAGTGGTGGAGGTGGCAAAATTGCAGGGGGTGCCCTGGACCCCATGCCCGCTCACCTCCAATGTCCATTATTGGCCCGTCCGTTCCACGCAGCTGCTGCCGCAACCTCTTCTCACACCATTTAAGAACATAAGAATATGAGCCGCAATGGATCAGGCCAAAGGCCCATCTAGTCCAGCTTCCTGTACCTCACAGTGGCCCACCAGGTGCCTCAGGGAGCACACAAGACAACAGGCTGCTTGCATCCTGTGGCCACTCCCTTGCACCTGGCATTCTGAGGTAAATTCTGAGGTAAACGCACTGGTGGCTAGTCAAGATTCTCCACAGCATTTCTCTTTGACAGCCACCAGAACCAGACACTCCTCTTCAGACATGTACTCATAGGAACGTAGGCAGTAGTAGGGGGTTCGCCCAGGTTCTATAGAACCGGTTGCTAAATGGCCGGGCCCCGCCCACTCACTTACCACGGCTGGCTTCGGGGGTTTTTTTTTTGCTCCGGCTATGATGTCATAGAACCGGTTGTTAATTCATTTGAATTATACCACTGAACGTAGGAACAGCCCCACTGGATCAGGCCAAAGGCCCAACTAGTCCAGCTTCATATATCTCACAGTGGCCCACCAGATGCATCAGATTGCATACAAGATGACAAGATACTTGCATCATTTCCTAGGAAAGTCCATAAGGGAGCATGACTTCCTTCCTGCCATTCCAGTGGCACTGCCAAGGATCACGGATTACTACTGCTGCCTCCTCTGTTGCCTCCCTCACCATTGTAAAATGGCCGGATAGGGAGAATTGTGGTAGTAGAGAGTTTCCATTCCCAGGATCACCAGCAGAAGGGGAGGCTTTGGGGCAGGAAGGGGAGAACGATAGCACGGATGGTGTGGTGCATGCTGGTGCAGGGGGATGCTGGTGTGCACACACTGGTGGGGTGGTGGGCATCGGAATTGGGGGTGCAGAATTTTGCAATATTTCAGGTGGAAATTGGGAGCCAGGACGGTGTAGTTTTTGGAAGTTGAGCTTAGACCTGGAAGATCTAGGTTCAAATCCCCGCTCAGCCATGAATCTTGCTGAGTGCCCTTGGGCCAGTCATGATTTCTCAGCCTCTCCTACCTCACAGGGGTGGTGTGAGGCCCAAAGAGGAGGAACTATGTATACCACCCAGAGCTCCTTGGAGAAAGTGCGGTAGAAAAATGTGAAAAATAAATACATAGGCTTGGGCCACCCCTGCATGGAAGCTTCCAAGGCATGCTGCCCAACACATTTTTCACCTGGAGGGAGTGAATCTGGGATATCATACATGCAAATGATGGTCTCTACCATGTGAATATTTATCCTGCGTGCCAAAAAGCATAGGAAGAGGGACTGTGTAGTTATTCAGCCACATGCTCTGTGCCACTTAATTAATATGTAATAGGGGAGAGCATAATTTCATTAATGTGGTATATTATGAGAAGGCCAAAGGATGCCATTCAGGATGCTGCACACAGCTTTATTGTCTGAGAGCAGGACAAAAAGAGCAAACCCAAACTCCTGCTTCCACCCTTGGGAGGCTACCAAACACAGTGCCACCTAGTGAGTGAACCATATAATGAAACAAATCCATACAATCCCTCTTGGTGTTTCTTGTCATACTATTATGATTCAGGACTATCCTGGAGTTAGGCTGGCACAGTTAGGCCAGCAATGTTTGGCTGGTACAAGAACCACCATAAAGTGCAGGAGAGATTGGTGGACACCCCTTCCTCAGTATTCCACTGAGACTGAGGGGCAGATGCGCCAGCGGCCTCCTCTCTCTCTCCTGTCCTCCTCGTCCACAAATGGGCTTTGTCAGAGACCCCTTCATAATCACAGAGGCCTCTGAGGAACCCCTAAGAGTGCAATCCTATGCAGAGAACAGCCGCAGAGGAGCCGTCGTTCCCCAAACAATACCAGAACAGTTTCATGCATCAAGAGAAACCATTTTGAGTTTATCAAACTGTCTGCACTTGAGAGGAACCAGTTCTAGCTCCCTGACAAATGCCACGGGTGGCACGAGAGAGGAATGAGGGGCAAATGCCCTTGCAATTGCCACACTTGTTGCTGAATCATAAACTGAAAATTAAAAATAGGGTTGCAAATAAGGTTGCAGTACAATGCATGCTTGCTTGAAAGTTAACGCCATCAAAATCAATGGGGCTTCATGTTTAGGAAAAAGCCATCCAAAATCAGTAGTGTACTGTCAGGGGTGGTAGTGCTGAGTGGGCGAAACCAGGCACTGACTGAGGGCATATGCATTCCCCAGGGGTTCGACCTGCTGATCCCACATGTTCCCCCAGTGCAGGCAGCAGCAGCATGAGTCACTCATTGTTGTCCATCCTCCCTTCAGGGCGCAATCCTAACCTGGAGTTAGACAAGTACAGTTAGGCCAGCCAAGTTTGGCCTGCACAAAGGCCACCATAAAGCACATTTGGACCACCCTTGGAGTCAGGGAGGGTGGCGCACATCTGTGTGCTGGACTTTCTGATTCCAAGAGTGGTCCAAACACACTTTACAATGTCCTTGCGCTGGCCAAACTTGGCTGGCCTAACTGTGCCGGCCTAACTCCAGGTTAGGATTGCGCCCTGCAGGGAGGATGGGACAACAATGAGTTGTAAATAATAATAAAATTTACAAATAATAATAAAAATTATGTTAATTCTCAGTTTATGATTCAGCAACAAGTCTAGCAATGGCAAGGGCAAAGAGCAAATGACTTGTTGGGGGGTGGGAAATTTGCCCCTCATTCCTCTCCTGTGCTACCTGTGGCAGTTGTCAGGGAGCTAGAACTGGTTCCACTGGGCCAATTCTTGAAGATGTCCAGATGCTGTCAGTAAATACTTCCAAGAAGGACAGGACAAAAGGGAGGACAACTTCTTGGAGCGAGGTCCTTGAAGTGAAACATGCTGACAGATTAGTATCAACCATTACCTGAAATAGTGCACAATGCTTTCAAGCTAGCCCTATAAGCCTGATATTCCTGATGTGCAAGAACACAATATGTCTTTTGGTTATGCACAGAGTTAAGCACGGATGCAGTAGAAAGAAACAAAAGGGCCCACAAGCTCCTGTGGAACGCAAGTCTTTGTTGCCATGGAAACTGGTGCAACTGACGCACGTGGCCTTGTCAGTGTGCAGTTCAAGTGAAGAGTTCCTATCTGTTTCTCATGGTGCAAAGTGCGTTTCAGACGAGAATAAAACCATACCTCAGAAAATTCTCCCTTCTCTTTGTCCCACAGAAAACCAGAAACCAGAAACTGAGTCTCGCGAGACAAATGCAAGTGCAGGGCTTGGAAAAGGACAAGAAACACTCGCTGTTCTTTTTCATGGCCTTAACTCACAAAAATACTGTGCTGAGACTCAAGAGACTGAGCTACAGATCAGAGCTTCCTGGTTTGAATCTCACCTCTGCCAAACAAGGTGCCCTCAGACTAGCCACACCCTCCCAGCCTCAGTTCTCCAGCTGCAAAACAGGGGGTAATGATACAAACCTTATAGCAGTGGTTCCCAAACTGTGGGTTGGGACCCACCAGCTGGTCACGAGCCAATTTCAGGCGGTTCACAAAGCACCTAGAGCACCCATATTGAAACCTACTCTATTTAACAAGAGAAAGTTCTAGGCGTAGATAATCTTAAAGACTAACATGTTTGCTATAGCATAAGCTTCCATGGACTAGAGCAAGGGTGTCAAACATAAGGCCCACAGGCCAGATGCGTCTCCCAAAATCTCTTTATCCAAACTAATGGAACTAATGAGGAAAAAAGTGCTTGTTTCTGGTCGTGACTTGATTAATGACATCACTTCCTGCTTTATGCCATCACATCTGGCCCTCAGCAGGCATCATGAATGCTATTTGTACGAAACAAGTTTGATACCCCTGCACTAGATCCTAGATCCTCAGGTCACATCCATGAACATTTATGACAACTTCTGCAGTACTAAATGTGCTAGAACTCATCGCTTTTGCTACCACAGACCCATATGAAAGTCTGGAAGTTGCTATTATATTTGTTGCTGCGACTATTAATAAGAATATTAATACGTCACTTTTCAACAACAGCAAAAAGTTCATCGATTGATTCAGATGGCAAAAGAAATAGATAATTTGTTCCTTGTCCCAAAAGGGCTCACAATTTTGAAAAGTGCAGAACCAACCCCAGCAGTCACTGGAAAAGATGCTGTGCTGGGACAAATGAATGAAGTTGCTAAATACAAGAGAAACACAGCTTTAAAAGATGCCTCTTTACCCTATGCATGTCTACTCAGACGTAAGTCCCATTATAGTAAATAGGGCTTACTCCCAGGGAAGTATGGATAGGATTGTAGCCCTAGTAAGGTGACTAGAAATGCCCCTGGCTAAACAATGATTTCCCCTTCTGTATCATTGTTTGGGAGCAGCAGTGCTTTCTGATATCAAAACCTAACTAGGGAAAAGGGGAGCTAGGACGCTCTAGGCCAAAGGGATTTGCTGATAATGAAAGGGGTGGAGAAAACAGCCTACTGGATCAGCTTTCTGCAGTGCAGAGGCACATACAAGCACACAAGGAGCTACGGCGGTTATGGATGCCCGAGCATGGCTGGTCTGGGTGCTGCTTCTGGGACCCTGGGACCAGAGATCTCATCACCTGAGAAGTACCTCCCTGGCCCTGGAAGGAGAGAGCTCCATAAGTGAAGTTCCTTTGTCCCATGAGAAGACCGCGGAGATGGCCCAGTCCAACCCAGATGTCCACCTAATCCGGAGTAAGCCAAGCGTTCCCGTGAAGCCTTACAGCCTGTCCCTCTCCCCTGATGACTACCACCACTACTTGCCCAAGCCCAAGCGTCTGCGTGCTCCCCGCTTGATGAAGCTGTTGGGCTCCTCCTATGACCCCTTCTGGATGTCTCTCGAGGATCCCCGGGGTTGGAACACAAGCCTTAAAGATCTGGGCACCCTGAGCCGGGACCTATTGGACCGTTCTGTCCGATTTCGAAAGAAACTCCTGCAGGAGGCTGAAGGATTAGACCTTCCTGGGCTGTTGCCTTTGGAGGATGGTTTCCCCGGCAACCTGAGCCAAACCTTCATCCACCACCTCCATCAGTGGTTAGTGGATAGCGCAACCTGCCACCTGACCTCTTCCTGGGTGGACCTGGGACCCATCTTCTGGCCGCGTTGGGTACGCCATACACACTGTGACCTCAGCCGCCCTGGTTGCTCTTGGCCTCCAGGCATGACTTGCCGACCAGCTCAGGTCACCCACATCAAACTCCTCGCGTGGCACTGTTGGGTCAACAGAGACCAAGCCCTGAGCACTGGGAAGTCTCTCCAGCAGTGTGTTTGGAGGCAAATACCCTACCCTGTGGTGGCTGCATGTAAGTGTTCCTGCTATTGAACGTGGTGCGAAGGACAGCAGCATGTTCCCAACGCTGGACATTCCTAAGGACGTCACTGCCATTTTCCAGGCAGTTGAAATCTTCAGCTGTACAGCTGGGGCTCAGGGTGAAGAAAGAGTCTTCGGAACTAGAGACAAGCTATAATGAGAAGACAGGAAGTGATGGAACATGTGGGGAGACCTGCCGTTCTTTACAGCTAGGAGCAGAAGTTAAGCTTGGGGAATCACTGCCCTATCTACTGAAGGAACGCGAAGAGAACGGCCTTCTGTGGGAAACAGAAGTGCCAACATCCCGTTCGTAGGTTTACGTGCACAACCATCAACCGATGGCAGCAACTGCACATGTCTGCCTTGATGTTCTGAGAGGCAAAGTGCTTTGGAAATGCCACAAGTCCTGCTTGTGATTGAAGGGAAATGTGATATTAATGTGAAGAAATAAATGAACTTCACAAATGTTTGGGGTAACCTGTCCTGTTGGATCTGTCTGATATCTGGGGCCAGGGAAGTTGCCTTTTTCCTGAGCACACGAGGCTGCAGTCTTGCTTGAGATAGTTTAGTACAGGTTGGGCATCCCTTATCTGAAGTGGGGCCAGAAGCATTTTGAATATCGGATTTTTCTGTGCTTTGGAATACTTGTATACACCTAATGAGATATCTTGAGGATAAGACCCAACTTTCGTTTATTTCCATGTCCACCTTATACACAAAGCCTGAAGGTAATGCTATACAATAGTTGTATTGTAATATTCAATATTACAAAATATTGCAAATGCAGTATTTTCTGCATTTTGTGCAACCCATCACATGATGTCAGGCGTAAAATGTTCCACTTACGGTTTCAGATTGTCACTCAACAGTTATGGTTTTCGGAATATTTTGGATTTCAGAATTCTGGATAAGGGATGCCCAACCTGTAATAACCAACTTAGGAAAATAGAAGTCGTCCTAAGGGGGCCCTGCAAATGAATGGGGCACGTGAAAGAGCATAGCAGGGCTGTCATACTTCTTCTATTTTTAGTGGGGCTTTGCATAGGAGGATTCTATGCTACAGATTTAAACCTGCTGAATAGTAATTCCATCTTTCCAGGTAGCCATGGGAATTCTGTTAAGAGGGGTGGAAATGGTAAGGAGATCTCTCATATCTTAGCACCTCATCAAACAACTTTCCCAGGATTCTTTGGAAGTCAAGACTGAGCAGAGGAAGTCAAGACTGCGGTATAAACTTGATTCAAATCTGAAGTATAGATTGGACCTCCGTTTACTAGGCCCTGTCCTGGACGTGTTTGCAATAGATGTGAGCCCAGGCAATTAACTTACAAAACTATGATCTAGTTAGGATAACCCGCTAAACCCCATCAACACTGGAAAACAGGGATCATGAAATTTGAAATGGGGGGTAGGGTACATTTTGGAGGCATGCAAGTGTGTTGGAAATATGTTCCCACAGAACAGTGGTTCCCAAACATTTTAGCATTGGGACCCACTTTTTAAAATGACCCTCTGTCAGGACCCACCTAGCTTTATGAGACTTTTAAAAGAAGTTTAACTTTACCAGCTGTTCAAGCCTCTGTTTTTATCCTTTGGTAAATGGCGGCGGGGATGCTTTTTGGAGCATCCATGTTGAACTCCATGTTCATCGGATTATTTATTAATTTATTAGATTTGTATTCCGCCTTTTTCCCCAGAGGTTCCCACTGGGACCATTCTGGTTGCATTGCATTCCCCTTGGCCTGCCCTTCGAAGTGGCCTACTCACAAGTCAACATGCATGTACTGCTCTGTTTCCCTTCCCACGGGGCTTGATGCATCTTCCGTGTCAGCTATCAGCTTGTCAGTTTCGAGACCCATCAAAAATGGGGTCACCACCAGAGCCACAGTTTGGGAAGCAGTGCTACAGAACTTCCAAAGTACAGTGTGCGTTGCTGTCTTCAGGTGTGGCATCAGAGCATGAAATATAACACGGTCCCGCTGATCATCCTCCCACTAGAACTAAGATAGGAATGTCATAATTCAGCACACTGCAGCGCATGAAAAGAGTTGTGCGTGACTGGACCTGGAGAACCAAAGCAGGGGTGGTGGGGTGGTGGCTCCAAGAGTGAAGTATTACAAGAGGAAACAGGAACAGGGAAATGCTGGCCTTGGCTGTGTGTTCTCCTGTATGGCCAGAATTTCTTACACATGAATTTTATTGGTTATATTATGTGGCTGCAGACAAGCAGCCTATCATATGGCAGGAACACCTCAAAACAGAAACTGACTTGCAAACATGACTCTTGTTTGAACCAGCCTGCACCTAGATTCACTATGCTTTATTAATTACTGCATTATTAGTTATTTCATTCCCACTGCTGCCCCATTTCCTTTCTCAGCTTGGGGTTGTCCAAAGCTTTGGACAGGTACACCTGATGTGTCTACAAAATAAGAAGCAAGAAAAATGTGAAAAGAGGCAAAATATTTGGAGGGTAAAATGGGAGAAGTGTACTGGGAGAGAGCAGTGCCATCTGTTTCAACCACCCAGCGGTTCTCAAACCTTTTAGCACCGGGACCCACTTTTTAAAATGACAGTCTATCTGGGACCCAATGGAAGTGATGTCATGGCTGGAAGTGCTGTCATTGTGACGCCAGAGCCTGCTGCTTTCCTGAGAATGCAGCAAGAAGTTGGGTTATTTCTCAGCCATTTTTCAATAGCAAAGAGAATCAGAAAGAAAGAAAAAAAAGCCTGTTCACAACCTTGACACAAGCAAAACAACCACACAGCCCTCCCCCTTCCCATATTTTCAATATGGCTGCCATAGGTGGTTTACAACCCACCTGAAATCGGCTCACGGCCCACTGGTGGGTCCCAACCCACAGTTTGGGAACCACTAAGCTAGGACACAAGGAAATCAATAATTAATCCCTTTCCCCATTTATTTTTAGAACCATTAAAAAGTAATTTATTATTTAACCACCACCACCCCAGGCTGTGTTCAACAGGAAGCAATATAAGGGGCAGAACCTGATAAGCAAAAATCTTTCAATTAAAAGCAGAAAAGCCTTGTTCCAGAAAAGGCTCAATAGTACGTTGTCAGTCCACAATGGAGAAGCTGGTGCTGCACTTGCATTGTATTGCAAAACAAAAAGGTAAAGGTTTCCCCACCACTGAAGGGTCTAGTCATGACCGATTGTAGGGGCCGGTGCTCATCTCCGTTTCTAAGCCAAAGAGCCAGGATTTGTCCTAGGACAAGCTTCCGTGGTCATGTGGCTGGCATGACTATATGCCAAGGCAGACGGAACGCCGTTACCTTCCTACCAAAGTGGTACCTATTTATTTACTCGCATTATTTACTCGCATTACCTATTTATTTACTCGCATTTACTCACTCTGTCGCGTGGTCTTGAACTGCCAACCTTCCGGTCAGCAAGTTCAGCAGCAATCGTTTAACCCGCAGAGCACCACAAAAGCATATAATAGCACAAAAGCACCACAAATAGCACCGCTATCGCAAAACAAAAATCACCACTAATCACACCTGGAAAAAAAAAAAAAAACACAGGAGGACAGCACAGAAATCTCTTGAGTGTAAGGTTTTGGCATCTATGCAGCGATTGGCTTCTCTGAAAGGGGAACATTCTGCTTTTTTAAAAAAACCCTGAAAATCAAAACTGTTCCTGATGAAAAACTGAATTTTTGCAACCTCTAAATCAGAGGCGTCAAACTCATTTCATACAGCATTCATGGTGCGTGCCAACGGCCAGAAGTGACATCATTAAGCCAAAAATACGATGGCCAAATCACTTGCATAGGAACTCATTAGCTGCAAATGACAGGAGAGAAAATGTGCAAATCTCGTTCATAATTTCAAGATACGAGAGACCCCAATTATTATGCTAGGAGAGCCCAATTATAAAGGGGACCAGAGAAATTGCTTCCAGGGGCCACCTCCGGCCTGCGGGCCTTATGTTCGACACCGCTGCCCTCAACGATACAAATTTGCATATAGCTGCCAATTCAGCAGAATTTTCCCTTCAGCTTTGATAGGCTATTTCTAGTGGAACTTCCTGGGGATGTTGTAATGGAAATTCTTAGCATTTCTTGCTGCATACCTTAGCTGTAAGGAGGAGATGATGTGAATTTGAAGCATGCATGAAATGCATGAGATGCTTTTTGTATAAACTAAGAAGAAAGGAATATTGTTCTGCCTCTCCCCTGTTCCCCCCTCACTTTGATTAAACTGCAAAACTGGTGACTTCCTAAGAATACAGAACAGGCACTTAGTCGAGCTTCTTGGAGTTCTTATTGTATTCTTTGGTGCATTGTAAAGGCAACACCCACATCAAAAGGCTGGGATTTTATAACCAGGTGCCATCAACCCATTGAGATCGCTCAGGTTTTCTTCTTCCCTTATGTAAGAGCATGTAACACGCTTAGACCGTTACAAGTGCGCCCTCTAGTGATCAGGTGGAAGATAGCACATTTACTCATAATTCTTGCAGGGGCTAATGATTGCAGCCCAAGATTACATTTGAATCTGAGTCAACTCAGCACCCTGTGGATCTAAACATGCCTGCACACTTTAAGAGAGCATAACTCTCACCATGGCTGGCCTGTTCCAGCCACTAAAGCCCTCCCCTGGAAAAAGCTAACCTGCCCTCTTCCTTCCGCTGCAACCACCATCACCCTTGCTTCTATCGACATTACATTATGTTGATGCACTAGTTGTATTGTCTCACACACTCCTAAATGTATTTTCCATAATTTAATTCTAGGAGTCCTAGCGAGGACAAAGGTCCAAGCAAGACACTGAAACTGCCTTTCCAGGCCCCTGAGACTGCACAAATCAGCTTCTCAAGCCCATCTTCAAAGTTTTGAGGACTAGATACTTGGTTTTGCTTTTATTTCAAAGAAATATAGATTATGACACTTGTGAATTTTGCACTCAAGAGCCACACTCACTTGGTGTGGCCATGAGATTGTCATAGAGGCTTAAGGTTCTTTATCATGGAATAAACCACGTGCATGTAATAGAACGGGGTCTAGCATTCTATCAGTAGCAAAACATGTGAAGGCAATAAGAAACAAAAGGAGCTTGCCCTTTCTGGGCTACTTAAAGCGCCAGAAAGCCTGTGAAAGGGATCATGTGCTACTGAAGAACAGAGGCAGGTCATCAGCTACAGAGTCCAGAATTACCTTATAGGAAGAAAAAAAGCATCCTTTTTAAAATTATTATTTTCTTACCCATTCTGACCCTGAGCAGTAGGTTCAACCGAAAAGGGAAAACTATGAATGCAGAAGCCAAAACAAGCGATCCAGAGCCAGGTAAATATGTCACAGGTGTTTTATAGTTGTGTTTTAACAGAACATCAATAATTGCAGCCGTTTCCACAGCAGAATGCTCTTGAGACCAAACAGCTTCCTGAGATCAAGGCAAACATTATTCCTGTCCCCTTTTCCAGGCACATTGGATGCAATAGGAGGCACTGCTAGGCACTGGGTGGAGCTGGACAATAATTTCAAGTTTATTGAGAGCAATTGAGACATCGCTTCCCAGGGCAAATACACAACTGCTTTTGTTTCACCATCACCTTTAGCACATTTTGGAACCTCTATCAACACCTGACCAGAAGTGAGAGGGGAAGAAGGCCACTTCTTCAAAGCAACCCCACCCCATACCAAGAATGGTATGGTCCAGCTCCAGACTTTGGTTCTAATCATCACTGGGGCGTCACAGAGCACCTCCGATGCTCAGGGCAAGGCCCCATGTTTACGGCCCACTTCAGTGAAGGCCTCCACACACCGATCAATATCCTCTTCACTGTGAACAGCAGAGATCTGGACCCGGATGCGTGCCTTCCCCTTGGGCACCACAGGGTAGCTGAAGCCAATTACATAGATGCCTGTTGGGAGGAAGACAAAGAGAGTAGCAGAGCTTGCCCAACTCACCCAGTAGCTGGGAACAGCAATATGGATTGTATTGGCTGAGTGGACTTGCGCTGTTGCACTAAAACGAGAAAGGCAACTTTGCTGCTCCACGTCAGTACTGGGGTTGCCACCTTTCCCCCCCCCTCGCCAGGGCCTCTAACTCCACCAGTTGACTGCGCACTTCATGTGATGCACTGGAAGAAGGAAATTGGGCAAGGAATTGCAGGGGTTCCTCCTGTGTGGCCTTGACCCAGCCCCTGGTGGCCAAGGAGTGGTTCATGATTACTATTGGTAGGTGTGGCCAGAGTTCATGGCTTCTTCCAGACCCAAATGTCATGCAGGAAACAGAAAAGAGATCAGAAGGAAAAGACAAAGACCTGTGAGTTAAAGAGACAGAGCCTACACTCATTTTTCACAATACAGCGAGAAACAGAACAGCCATTCTGAAATGGAAGGGACATTTGTAGGTTTTACATCTGGGTAATGCAAAATGTCATTTGGATTACCCTTGGAATGCAAAACAAAACAGGTCCAACACTTCCCCATGTGTGTGAATGTGTTCCTGATTAGTCCTGAAGCAGGAATTCACTTATCGGGGTTTTCCTCCTCCTCCTTCAAGATTGCGGCTGTGTTCTGCTCACTTACTTACCTGGCAAAAACTTTACGTGGAGGCAAAGGCACCTGTTAGTTGAACATCTCCTGCCCTGCAATACTTACCCCTCTTGAGCATGTCATCAGCCATCACTGAAGCTAGCCGGGCATCACCCAACATCACAGGACAAATAGGGTGATCGTGGCCTCCAATTGTGAATCCAGCGGCTGCCATTTTCGTTCGGAACCTGTAAGGAAGAGGAAAGCCCCTCGTCTCTCTTGTTCAGTGAACAGTGCCAGGGTGTGGGTGTGTGCACACGCGTGTGTGTGTGTCAGGGTGTGGGTGGGCAGATAGAGTCCTGGGAGGGGGGTTGGAATCAATGGTGGGTCCCCCAGTATTGTACTTTACTTATTGGGATGGTGGCACAAAAAAAGGTTGAAGACCTCCATGGGATGAGGCAGAGAGACAGTCAAGGAAATGACAGCACCTGCAGGGCCACCCCTCGTGACGCCCCCCCCCTCACCGTGTGGTCTTGGCAGCCATGGACTGTGCAATGGCGTTGCTCTCCATAAGCAGATCCAGGGCCCTGGACGCACAGCCCACCACGGCAGGAGGCAGGCTGTTGGAGAACAGGTACGGGCGAGAACGTTGGCGCAGCAGGTCAACAAGCTCCTTTGGGCCGGTTGTGTAGCCGCCTACAGAGAGACAAAGGACTGTTATTTTAGGGCTGGGCCTACAAGACACAACCCGCTGCCCTGAGCTGGAGCAAAGGATATTCACTCCTCAGTCCAGCCCACAGCGAGAAGAGGACTGCGAGCACATCTACCCAGCCAGCTGCTGCCATCCTAGTGAAGTTGATACTGAAATAGGATTTTGCTGCAGAAAAATCCAATGTGCAAAGGTGAAAAACGTGACTGAGTCCCTGGAGAAATTTCAAGCGATCTACTGATCAGTTTGGCAAAACCTGTGATGGATTTTCTGCACATATACTGTATTCTGACATGCCACCTGTGCAGGAACAGTTAGGTACTGCGAACTTAAGAGACACGGTGCAGGTAGGACAGGTGGACTCATGGTTCTCTCTGCAGGGCCCATGAGAGTGGGGATAAAGGGGATCATTTGTGCCCAGGCACCAAAGGAGAAAGCCCCATAAATTTCCTGGGATCTTATATTTCCCTTCCTCATTCCTGCATCAGTGACAGTCATCGTTTCCATCCTCTTTGGTCCACTGACCCAACACTCTCCCAAACGTTCTGCAAGGAAGGGGTGGCGTCAGAGGGGAGAGCCATCACATGCAATGAGGATTAAGGAAGTGACCCTTTAGGAAACGACCCTTTGTGTACGGTGCTGGTTTGGCTTTTTTAAAAGGCACTGGAAGCGGCACCTGCTGCTCCTCCAAGCGCCTTCCCAAGTGTCGAGTTGATGATCGTGACTTGATCCATCAGCCCCAAGAGCTCATCGGTGCCCCTGGAAGAAGAGAACACCCTCCATTATTTCATTACGTACTTAAATGGCTTACAGCACACTCCAGCGCTAAGCCACTCGTATAGCCAGGCTGCTGCTGCTGCTGCTCTCTTCCATGCATTCTTGCTGCTTCCTTGAACAGCTATGCTTAAAGGAACAGCTCAGGAAATGCCAGATGCCACAGAGACACAAGCAGCTAGGTCCAACCAGCTATGGCAGTTTATCTCACACACACATTAAAAGTCCAGGAGAAGAAAGGCTCCCCTCTTGGATTTCATCAACATCCCAGAGTGTCGATTCGGGGGGGGGGGAGAAACTAACGCCCACTTATTGCTAATTTTGAAGTAGTACACTTGTCAGGAGGAAAACATGTCCTGTCTCAAGAAGAAATCTGGACAGGAGAGTGTTTCCTATGACTGGGAGCTAGGCAGGACTGAGCCAGGGCCAGGAACCTTCTAGAAACATCACCACTTTTTTTAAAAACCACCTCCCACAGAAAGGCCTCACCACAGAGAGTTCCAGAACTCCTGCCCTGGTGCTTCTGTCAACCCTAATGAACTATTCTAGTAGCTTTCGAACATCCTTCTCAGGGAACCCTTTCCAAGTCAATTTGGGTGCCAGGCAACCCCCATGGACTGAGGCAGATTTGGTGGCTTCATGTTCTGCTGGACAGGTGCCAGGGGAGGCTGTTGGGCCTTTACTGAAGCCTCATGTGACTCAGGGTAGAATATGCTCAGTAGGGAACTACTATCAAAAGACCAGTAATTGCCGACAAGTCATTGTTGGGGGGAAAAATACTTCTCCAGCACAATCATTAATTGTCCACTGAAGTCTCCAGGGTTCCTAGAACAGTTTGAAAGCCACTGAGCTATCCTATATTGGCAGCAGTAAAAACACCAAAAGCTAAGAATCCTCACCACCACCACCACCACACTGCTCTTTGAGAAAGCTCCACCAGGAGCATATTCTCACAAATCACCACTGATAAATGCACACAGACAAAACATCAGAGAACCAGATAAGGGGGTAACTCGAGCTCTTACCGCCCATTGGGCCCAAGGAAGCCAGTGGCGTGGCACTCGTCAACAAACACAATGGCCTTGTACTTCTGGGACAGGCTGCAGATTTCCTTCAAGGGGGCAACGTCCCCATCCATGGAGAAAGCACCGTCGGTGGCCACCATCCGCAGGCGATATTTCTGTGCAGAAGAGCATTTGGGGGGAAAGGGTTGTGGGAAATGAAGAGGACCCAAGGAAATGGCTTGGGGTTGAGAATGGGAGGTGGACACAGTTCTAAGGTTGCATCACTAGGCAGAATCCTAGAACTGTTAAGGGTGGGCAAGAACTCAGTAGATCACCGGGCCCAGTGATTTTGAAAGAAGGGTTCATTCTGCATTGGTATATCTGCCAAGAATCCCCTGCACACAGTGGTGTCATCCACTCCCCAGTAGACGGTACGCTGGGCGGGACCTACGCGTGATCGGCAGCCCGTCCACTCACTTCCGCTTTCTTCCCGCTCGCCGTGTGGCTTTCCCTGGCCTCGGAGGGGGCGCCTGCTCGCCCAGACACCTGGCGCCCCCC
>JAJKFI010000060.1:2669183-2793406 GCA_029204185.1 Lerista edwardsae
GGCGAGCAGGCGCCCCCTCCGAGGCCAGGGAAAGCCACACGGCGAGCGGGAAGAAAGCGGAAGTGAGTGGACGGGCTGCTGATCACGCGTAAGTCCTGCCCAGCGTACCGTCTACTGGGGAGTGGATTACACCACTGCCTGCGCACCTCCTGGGTGGAACCTGTGGAGTGTCGCAGAAGAGTCTGGGGCATGTTCTAAGTGCACAGGCAGCTCACAAGGGGTGCTGACAGGGATCCACAAGTCTTACAACCAGCATACATACCCGGACATTCCCCCCCCCGCACTGGAGGGAAGGGTTGGATCTTGGCCAATACAAACATCAGCCCCAGGACTACTATGAGAGGTTAGTAGCTAGTTTGGGAAGAGCAGCCGCTTACTTGCGCATCCTGCAGCTTGGCCTCCAGATCCTGCATGTCCATGTGCTTGTAGCGATATTTATTGGCCTTACAGAGCCGAATCCCGTCAATGATAGAGGCATGATTCAGTTCATCTGAAAGTATCGCATCTTCAGGGGTTAGCAGCGCCTGTAGGTACCGAAAGGCCAAGGGAATAGTTACACCAAGCATCTCTTTACAGTGCATCACTTGGCAATCAAGGTTTTGTGAAAAATGAAATGGTTATTCTACATCCAGGATTAAAAGAGCAGGACAGTGGTTCTCAAACCTTTTAGCACCAGGACCCACTTTTTAGAATGGCAATCTGTCCTGGACCCACCAGAAGTGATGCGATTAACCTGGATGTGATGTCATGGATGGAAGTGCCATCATTGTGACGCCAGAACCTGCTGCTTTCATGGGAATGCAGCAATAAATTGGATTATTTCTCAGCCATTTTCCAATGCAAAGTGAATCAGAAAGAAAAAAGCCTATTTACAACCTCGACACAAGCAAAATAACCCCACAGCTCTCCCCCTTTCCAGTACCCCATCTTCCCATATTTTCAACATGGCTGCCCTAAGTGCTTTGCAACCCACCTGAAACTGGATTGCAACCCACTGGTGGGTCCTGACCCACAGTTTGGCAACTACTGGAGTAGAACATGTAGGAAAGCCACTGTTAAGGCTGCAGTTCTATCCACACTTACCCACTGATTATAATGGGACTTCTGAGCAAACCTGCATAGGCTTGGGCTATTAAGTCATTCTGACCCCGGGAACAGAGTGGAATGCAAACTGAATAAATAAAGATGCTTTGGGATTTTCATGGTTGGTACTAGCCTCGCCCATTATCCTACTACACAAAGTGCTACAAACCTCAAAGATTCCAGCATTGGCATCGAAGCAACTGGCATAGAGGATGGCATCTTCTCTGTGATGGAAACGGGCAATCTTCTCCTCCAGGTCCTTGTGAATATTCTAAAGAGTTGGAGAACAGAAAAAGAAAGCACAAAGGGTTCCACTGGCTACTGCACCTATGCATACTTCCAGGGCAGTCCTGGGTCTCTGCTTGAGCAGTAGCCAACCTAATCTTGAGTTCAAGAACCTGCACTTCCTAGCCTGTGCTTTCAGCTTCCCAGTTCCTGCCACTTAGACAGATTATTTGGCATCTCACCTGGGCTCTGGTTCTTTCTGCTACAGGTAATTCTGTTTGGACTTGTCAGGTTGGCTGCAACCATGGGTACCACCAGCCTCGACTCTTGTCTTACCCTGATTGGAGTGCTTACCAGTTCCAAAATCTGGCCTGCAACATATTTCTTCAGTATTGACCACCCTCTGGGTCTTGCCCCTGTTAGGGAAGCCAGCGGCTGACCAAGAAGAGTAGTGCTTGATCCTTCGGGCTCAGCACACCCTTCCTGCTCGCCATTCCACTCATTTACTGGGTTGGCAACTGAATGGGGATGGGGGGGAATTGTTGGGTATCTGCTACCATCATCCCAGATAAAGTGTGGGGAGGGGTGCTTCTGACAAAGACATCCTCTTCCAGGAGAGCAGAAGCTAAAAGCCCTGTTTAAACCCATTGCAAAGGTGCCCTGTTTAAACCCACCGGAGCAGTTGCAAGTGCTCTGAGCAAGCTGACCACATTTTTCACTGCCCCCCCCAAGTTTTCAAGGGGGGGAAATGGGGGAAAAGCCATTGGCAGCTCAGAGCCCTGCTCTCGACTGACCAACTTTTGGAAACAAATAGGAGAGGGAGTCCAACTACAGAGATACAACAGATACATTATGCCCTAGTGCACAGTACATCATCATGTCACCCGAACTACTTCTGGGTCAGGCCCTTCCAAGGGTGATGTTGCGAGTCATGGCCCCAGAAGCCAGCTATGCCACCTCAGAGCCCTCCACTTTGGGATTGCAACAGCATATAAAATGGAAACCAAACATGCAAACAGCATTTTTTTTCTTCCTTGCTAAAGCAACAGTGGATCTAGGCCCAAAGGATTTCCTCCCTGGACGACTATGGAAAAAGATCTGTAGCATTAGGGTCTCCTTGCAAAGCAGGAATGGTTGGCTCCACATTCAGTTCCCACCTACTTGTGTTCCACAAATGAAGCGCACAGAACTGAGGCCAGCACCGTACTTCTCCAAGGCTTCCAGTCCAGAACGGATCACCTCAGGGTGGCTAGACAGTCCGAGGTAGTTATTGGCACAGAAATTCAAGATATCTGCAAAAAAAAGTAGCAGTAAGCAATGCACTAACCTTACAGTGCAATCATATGCATGTCTATTCAGAAAAAAGTCCGCTTGCCTTAAGTGGGACTTACTATCAGGTAAGAATGTATAGAATTGGAATTGTACTCATTTAAAAAAATTATATATTTTGTGCCTTTCTCACTTTGTTTCCAATCAGAGCCAAGGTTGCCAACTTTAGATTTTAGAACGTTCCAACAGCTGGATGGGGCCACAAAGCAAATCTTGGCAGTCAATTAATCTTGAAGGAACACAGCTAGCGTTAGACGCTCTGTTGACTCCTGTGGCTGTACTAACTCATGGCAGACTAAGCCTGACCTTGGGATCTAATGCCCAACATCCAAAGGACATCAGTTAGAGACAACCAGAAGCTTCTGTGAGCGGTGAGACTTCGAGGATGCCTCTGATAAGCTGAGCTGACTCCAGCTACCTTCTGTGGCAGAAGAGAGAAGGAGCCGTGCTGTGCCAGCTGAGAGTGGAAAAGCTGTCTTCAGTGAGAGCAAAGAAAGCTGTTTATCAGTCAGGGCGGGAGGACAGGGCGGCAAGCAAGACCAGACTGTGAAAGATCCATCTGTGCTTGAAAGATCAGAACCTCCTTGTTATTGTAAAAACCCTTTGGAGAAAGCCTGCCTATGTGAACCGTCTTGAATTAAAGTCAAAGGAGCAATCCAATGACCAAGAAAGGCAGTATATAAATACCAGTATTGGTACTATTAATGCAGAATAAAGGAACTCCACAGAGAAGAGGCTTGGAAGGAACCCATATAACACCTCCTGTCTTCAGAATGTCCCTGTGTTTCCCTCACCCACCCACCCCACATTCTTCAGCTCACACTTTTCACAGGTGGCAGTTAAGTATGTAGATTGTATGTGGAGGCCAAGCTCAACAACCTGGCTGCTTAGTGTGGGCACACACAACATAGACCAAGCATGTGCACCAAGTGAAAATGGTGCAATTGCCTTGTGTGGAAGAATTTACTTGGTTAGTTGCTAACCCAACATTTTGCCATTTGTACAAAAAAAAAAATTCTGGCAACTAGTATAAATACAAAAAAAAGAGGCCTACAGTCACACTGTGTGTGTTCGTTTATGCCTCTCTATTCCTAATTGGAACCCACTCAATAAATCAAGACTCAATAAGCACACAGACCAAAGCAAACAAACCAAGAAGTAAGAACTATACAAAGTAAGAACTTGGACTATGGAAATGCTCCCCTACAGCAATCCAGCCAACAGAGGTTCTCCATAACATACACTCACCTTCCAAGTAATAGCATGCCAATTACAAAAAAGATCCAAGTAAAACTTATTCATTTAAATTTCATTTATAAATAATGCTGATTTTTTTTCAGCCTATAAAAGTTTGTAAAATATATGATGTGGCCATTGTACTAAAAAGCCTGGAGATACCTGGTATAGAACATACTAGATATTTCATGCTAAAAATATAGTTTTCTACTGCATCTTCCTATTTATGTTGAATTTTTGTGTTTATATTCAACAGTCTTATGTTTTCACACTTCAAACTGACTATGCAAACTCCCTTCATTTTACTGTCAACTTCAGCTGTCTTCCCTGCCCCCGTCAACTTTGGCTAGACCTTTTTTAAAAAACTGAACAGTGAACAAAGCTAAATAAAATAACTGTGTCTTTTATGTCATGCTGCTTCATTATCTGAACTAATGTTGTCCCTTTAGACAAATATTTTTTTAACATATCCCTTCACTGCCTATATACGTGGGTGTTCACCTTCTGCTTTAACCCCTTCAGCTATGCCAACACTCCAAGACCACAAACCCTATGCTGGACTGTTTTGATGCAAGGGGTCATATACACTATGTGAAAAATCAACTTTGATGTAGGATATGGTTAGATTATCAGGTTTTTTTTTAATACAAAATAATTTTTGGAAGCATATTTTTTGGTTACATATAGCTCCGAAAGAGGAGTTATGATATTCTCTGGAAAAAATGTTGCTAAGGAGAAAACAGTAACTTCTTCTTAGTCTACACCACCATTACCACTTTTCTAGCAGATTACTGTGCCTAATTACATGACAGAAATTCCACTGGTGCAGCTTTTAAAGGTACAGGAGCCCTACTCAGAAGAAAAGGTGACATCAACTCACAGAGATGAATCTGTACTTTTAAATGCAACCCCAAGCCAGCAGTCCCTCTCTCCTATCCAGTTACTGTCCCTCTCAATGGTATATTTTAAGTCAGAGGTTGTTAACCTCTTACCCTTTTGTGCCTCATGCTCCCCCAAAATCTAGGGGCTTTCTTGTTTACTTTCAATTATTATTAGCCATTTTCCTGAAGTGGCATTAGATATAAACCACAAAAAGTGTAAACATCAAAAAACACATTAAATTTGAGTCATAGAATATTTGTTTATTTTGCAGAGTTTGAGAACCTAAAAAACCCATGAGGATAAATAAGGAAGCCAAGAAGAATATATAATGGCCAATAAGAAAAAAGAAAAAAAAAAGCATTATTATTATCTTTGGTTGGCCAATCAGGACCAAATTCTACACTATCAAAAAAAAATTGTCATCTTTTTTTTCTTTTTTTTTAAAGTCTGTATTAAGGCAAAAGTTTTCTTTGGGCATACCTTATCTTGCAGCCCAACCCTATGCATGTCTACTCAGAAGCAGGTCCCATTCTAGTCAATAGGGCTTACTCCCAGGTAAGTGTACACGGGATCACAGCCCCACACTCTCACATCAAGAACTCTTTGAAAGAGAGGAAGCTCTGCCCCACGCACCTCCTCCGCTGCCATGCACGCGTATGTGCGGCCCTTGCTTGGACGTGATCACCCGCTCGCTCTTCCAGGTCCCGGCGCCTCGAATGTCGCCGAGCTCCCCCTCCAGCACGCGCCTGAGCTGCGCCAAGGCGGACTGGGCGCGCGAGGGGCTGCGGAGCCCCGGGGGCAGAGGCGCTCCCAGCAGGAGCCGGCGGCACAGCCACATCCCTGCCGAGGCGCTGCTCAACCGTCCGGGAAAACCTGTGGCAGGAGGTGGGGCCGAGGGAGCCAATGGGAAAGCGCGACGGCGGCGCCAATCAGCAAGAGCCGTCGTTTAAAAGGACACCGCAGCCTGAAAACTACGGAAAAGGCGAGTAGGATCTCAAGTGCTCCAAGCGGCATAGCGCAGACTTGCCAATACTTCAAGTGCGTTGCCAAAGCAGGATGAAGAAGAGCCCCAATGGATCAGGCCAAGGGCCCATCCAGTCCAGCTTCCTGCATCTCACAGTGGCTCACCAGATGCCTCAGGGAGCACACATGACAGCAAGATACTTGCACCTTGTTGCCACGCCCCTGCATCTGGGATTCCGAGGTAGCCTACTTCTAAAACAAGAAGGCTGCTCCACCCATCATGGCCTGTTGCTTGCCTGCGATGGCATTTTCTTCTAGAAAAGGCCCCGTGACTATCCCCTCACTGCAGGATGCAGTGCGTGCTCTTTTGGCACATCTGCTCCAGTCACCAGCCCTTCATATATAGGCTTAAAGGTAAAGGTTTTCCCACAACCGAATGGTCTAGTTGTGCCCAACTGTAGGGGGTGGTGCTCATCTTTGTTTCAAAGCCTGTAGAACCGCTGTCCGAGGACAAGCTTCCGTGGTCATGTGACCGGCATGACTCTACGCCATAGCGCACGGAAAGTCGTTACCTTCCCTTGAACTCCCAACCTTCTGGTCAGAAAGTCCAGCAGCAGCTGTTTAACCCGCTGCACCACCACGTCCCTATAGATAGGGTTACCAGATGCGAACTGGGACAGAGTACCTATACCTTTAACCATTGCATTCCCAAAGAGGGAATTCAGGCAGGTGCAGCTTTTGAAACTCTTCCATGATGAGCTGCACATGCCCAAATTCCTTCTTCTATACAATAGTTAAAGGTATAGGCACTCTGTTCCAGTTTGGATCTGGTAACCCTATTCATAGACCTACTCTCAGGTTGTATTTTCCTCCCCACCCCACACACAGTCCTGATTCCCTGATTTTTTTTACAACTTTTTGCCTCTCCAGCCTCCCTCACTCTTTCCAAGTCAGTGGCTGTTGGGAAATGTAGTCCTTAAAGCTGAGCGAGCCCATTACAAAAGCTAGAAACAAAACAGCAAGCAGCTTCAGAACAATGAAACAGACAGCAAAGCGATAATCAGAACATAAAAGCAGGAGAAGAATAAAACAAACAAAGCCCCAGTAGTCTAAACAATGTTAAAGTCCAGCAAAAAAAAACCAAAAACCTAACAATAAAAGTCTGGAAGAAAGATCTGCCTGAAAAACAACTCACAATGATAAAACCATACATGCAGTGGTGGGATTCAAATAAATTAACAACCGGTTCTATGACATCATAGCCGGAGCCAAAAAAAACCCCAAAGCCAGCGAGGTAAGCGAGTGGGCAGGGCCCAGCCATTTAACAACCGGTTCTATAGAACCTGGGTGAACCCCCTGAATTCCACCACTGCATACATGCCAGTAAAAAACCTGGCTACAGAAAAGGTCATAGGTGCCCTTTTATAAGCAGGGAAAGCATCCCCCTGGAGCAAATTCCAGATCCCCCAGCGCTATTGCAGAAAAAGCCATTCAGATCTGTGACAATGGCAAGCCAGAGAGCAGGGCTTGTAAAGCACATCGTAAGTTCATCTGGGTGAAGGTAGCCCTGAAGAAATCCCAGCTCAGTGATGTCATGCACCCACTACGCACCACTACGCGAGTACCAGTTCCTAGAAGTTGAGCTGGCCCCGCCCACTCAAAGCTGGCCCCATCGGCTGGTTGTCTCAGCAGCTGCGCATGCGTACTGCACGCCCACAGCCGTTGCCTGCACTTTCTGTGAGTAGGCAGGCAGGCAGGCAGGCAGCGTGGTGGTGGCGGCAGCAGAACGAGAGGACCGGAGGCGGCAGCAGCGGCAAGCATGAGAAGGTAGGCTGCCTGGGTCTCCCGCTCCCTCCAGCCGCGCAGATCCAGCGTCCCGGTTCCTCCTGCAGCCTCCCCCCATCCCCAGACCCCACACGGTCTTTTTTTGGTCGCCCGTTCCCCCTCCTGCTCCTTGCCACGACATCACTTCCGGCTTATGATGTAATGTCACTTCTGGTGGGCGGACCCCGACAAGTGCCAATCAAAAGTGAGTACCTGTTCCTAAATCATTTGGATGACACCACTGTCCCAGCTCCAGTAATAGGTGCAGAATTGGTGTTCATGGCCCTCACAAGTATCTGATTGGCTACATTCCAAACCAGTTCCTAAGCCATCTTTTAAGGCAGTCTTGCATAGAGGGGTTTACAGGAGTCCAGCCAAGCAGGCCAGCCAGAGCTAGAAAAAAGCACCCCTGGCAACCAGCACCACCTGGTCCAGGAAGACTCCCAAGTTGGTCTTGATCCTTCAGAGGGAAGTGCAACTTCATGGAGAACAAGTCACATGCCGGTATGTTGAACACCGGCCTTATCAAGCCAGGCCACCTTTGTCTTGTTTGGATTAAATTTCAGATAGTTCTCTCTGGAACTCTAGACCAGGCGTGTTCTCCTGAACACGGGCACAGCTGAAGAAGTGCAGGGGTGGGTGCAATTGCACCAGGCAACAAGCTTTAGTGGTGGTGGTGAGGACGACAAGCTGAGCTTGACACTAGTGCCCAAAATTGTGAAAACCTATGTATGAATAATACCATCATGTTATATACTATTTGATGTGGAATTTAATATAGAATTCAATGAAACAACCCGGAGTATAATATCTTTACGCTATCAAACATTATGGCTAAAAAACAAAAATACAACTGCGATGTCACTTCCTGTTGTGACTTCACTTCCGGAGCATCATTTTGCCCTATGCACCGGGCTACACTACGCCAGTGCTCCCACACTGGTTCAAGGCATCCATTGCTTTTAAGCCCATAGAGACCATTTTCTTTTGCACAATTGCTCCACCTGCTGGTGAATTGCAATATGACTTGCCCATGCGGATGCCTTGTACAGTAAAGATACAGACTAAATCCATCCAGCTAAATAATCAATTATTTTAAACATTTTATTAATGTGTCTATTCAAACCTCCATTTTCCTTCAGCCTCAGGGAGAACAACTGTTTCTGCAGAGTCATCTTATTTTTGCAGGCTGCTTCATCCTCTTTCCCACATCTCCCCAGCAGTCACATCTCACTTTGTATGTATGAACTGGGAGTTGTCTACAGACTTTGTAAGTAAGCACACGGCGTTAAGCAAACCTTTCTTTATCCCATCCTCCTGTCTTCTCTCTTGGATGTTCATCTTCAGTGGTTTGCAGCAGCAATTCTTCTCTCCCATCAGCATTTCACAGAGGGAAAACTCCATAGTTTGTAGTTTGTGTCATTCAGCCTGGGGAACTCCAGTCCTTTCATCTCTTTCCATCAGGCGTCACTGATGCTTTAACCCTTTCCTGTCTACAAAAGCACCTGCGTGATTTCCTTCCTTCTTAAATCAATTTAATGTCTCCCTGTCTGTGCCCTGGGCCCAGAACCTGTTGATTCAGGCCTCTGTTAAGAAGGTTGTGCCAAGCTTGTGGTTATAAAGAAAGGGAAAACTTTACTGAAGAAACTACATAATTGGATGGGAGAGTGAAAGAGACAGAGAGCCTGTCCCGTGTCTCGCTGAGCATCTTGAGGTGGTGGTGGTGGTGGTGGTGGTGGTGGGGAAGTTGCGTTCAGTTCATTTTTCAGCTTCATACCAGGAACTTAGCTGAGCTTTTTGTAGCTTTTTCCAATGCCTTGTTATGGCAATGAACAGGTCAAAAGGCTGCATACAGACATGCCCCATTATCCTTGGGAGTTCCATTTGGTTTGGAGACCCTTAAAATAGCACATAGGAGAGGCAAGCACTTGGTATTCCTACCAGACAGCAAAATGCTACGCACATCAGATCACTTGCATGCCCCCCTTCAGCCAGCTCTCCATCCCAAACTTCAAGTTGCTGTTTTCTTCTCACACACAGTTGTAACATTAGTCCCATGATCCCATCCCTTCAGTTCAGTGAATATAGTCCATGTGCAGAATGTGTGGGCTTGTTTCCAGGAGCAGACTTAGGGGGTGGCTTTGGGGGGGGGCTGGGACCTAGGTGCCAAGTTGTAGGGGTGTTGGGGGGGCAGCTGGGGCAATATGTTCCCCCTCTGCAGTGCTCTGTCTGTTTCTTGGGCTTAACACAGGGTGGGGATGCAGCGCTCATTCTACAGCAGCGATTTTCAACCACAGCGCCGGGGCATATTAGTCTGCCACAAATGATCTTCAGGTGTGCCTTGGGAGTTTGAAAGAGGGTCATTTATTAGGCAGGGCCATTGGGGGATGTGAGCCCCCTGCCGGCAGCGTGGGGTGCCTTGTCAACTATTTTAAAAAATTGATGACAATTTTTGTGCCTTCTCAGTGTGCCATGAGATGAAAAAGATTGGAAATGGCTGTTCTACAGGCAGAGCTTCTGTGCCTGCCATTTACAACCGCGTGATAGAAATTCAACAGGTGCAGCCTTCAGCCTCTTCTAAGGCAGGGACACCCTCCTTGCCAAGGAGTCCTTGGCAAGGAAAATGTGGAACCCCTATTTTGGAATGATCACATTGCACTTTTAAATGCAACTCCCAACCAACACTCTCCTGTCCAGTTACTTTCCACGCCAGGGGCATTTTTTAAGTGGACAGCTCCTGCTCTGCCCCACCCAGCTGCCTTTGACAGGAATATGCTGTCCCTGCTTTGATGTGCTCTCCCTCTTACTCTTCAAGGCCCCCGGGGAGCCTGAGATGCCCTTGATCTTTTCCTTCAGTGGGTGTTTGACTTGGGCCAAATGAGATTGCATCTGCAAAGGAAAGGCATTGTTCTGGACAATGGAGGATGCAACATACTCCAGCTAAATAAAAACAAAGGCAGAGACAGACTAGAAACATGTGGATATTGTTGAAGCAGGAGGAGTCTAATAAGCAGAGCAATCAGCAGAACAACACTTTTTCTATAGTAAATTCCACCACCCAGACAGTTTGCTGCTATCAACAAATACAGAAGAGTAGAGATGGTTAAGGCTTTACCCACAGTTTACAATTGTACGCATCTTCTGTGCTATCAGAGGCTTCTACAACTTAGGGAATAGAGCAGTGCTTCTCAGATTTTTTAGACCAGGACCCACTTTTTTTAATGGCACTTGTGTTGGGTCCCAGCGGAAGTGGTGTCATTAGCCTAGAAGTGATGTCATGGCCGGAAGTCCCATCATCAAGCAGGAAGTGCCATCACTGTGACTTAATCAGATGACATTCCTGGAATGCAAACTGGCATTCTTGGACTGCAGCAATTGCACAACCAGGAAATATCCAGGACAGAATGCAAGGACAAAATATGATGTAAAAGCACTGAACTAAAAACCATTAAAAACAAACAAAAAACCCTCACTTGAAAATTCAAACTGTTCACAAAAGGAATATAGCAAGAGTAAGCTCTGCAGCTTCCAATATGGCTGCTCCCAGCTTTCCACAACCCACCTGACATCAGGTCACGATGTCCCACCAAGTGGGTCCTGACCCACAGCTTGAGAAAAACTGGAATAGAGAACCAGTTGGAAATAATGGGACCCTCTTCCGCAGTGGTTGGCTGCCATCCATGGACAGAGCTCAAAAGCCTGGTTGCCGCTCCTTTGATTCTCCAGGAGAGGCGGGTGGGAGAAGGGAGGGTGAAAGTGACATAAAGGACACGCCTCCTCTAGATGTGTACCACAGAGAACAAGGTAAAGGGTCTCGGGCATCTGAACAGTACATCCTTCCCAGGCCTGCAGGCCACAGTGACCCTCTGTTCCCACACACACAACCTGAGGCACTAAAGCAGAAAGTTGAGGGGGCTTCTCTAGCAGCAGAATAAGGAACGGCAGGGCGTCACCAGGTAGTGGCATCACCCTGGCTGTGGCACCTGAGGAAGTGATGTCGTGACATCCTATGATGTCATATTGCTTCCAGGCTGTCCCGGAGGAGGAGTCATGGAGCTCAGTGAGCGCAAAGAGGAGGAGGCCGCAGTGGCAGCAGCCTCTCAATCTGGCTGCTGCACCCCCTCTTCCTCCTCCCCTCCTGGGGCTTTTGAGCCTCCCCAGGAGGAGGCAGGAGCATGGCAGCCAGACTGGGAAGTTGCCAGGCTAACACAAAGAGGAGGTGGTTGAAGCAACCTATTGACCTGGCTGGCAAGCCCCCCTCCTCCCCTGGAAGCTCGAGAACCTCCGAAGAAGGAGGAGGGGTGAAGCCACCAAATGCAAAGAGGGAAGCATTGCAGCAGCCACAGCGGTGCCGGTGCTTTCTCTCTTGCCACCACCACCATCTTGACTGGGCCTCACGCAGCACCCCTTCTGGCCTGGTGCCTGGGGTGGATGCCCCCTGCCCCCCCGCTTGCTATGCCACTGCAGCAGAGTCGCCTGTCCAGGCTCATGGAGTCCCTGTGCCACTGTGCCCAGCTGGCAACTCTGCTGTTCCCTGTGTGGCGCACGTCCAATTGGGTGGGAGGCTTCACCTCCCAAGCCGAGCTCCACGCAGGCTGGACGACTTTGGGTGGCGGGCCGTAGAATGCCAACCCACGACTGTAAAGGACAAGGAAATCCCTACTTAAAATACACCCTGCCTATGTTCGTGGAAAGCTGAATAGGAGACAACTAAAAGGTATCTGGCTGCATAGATGATGGACATGTTGCACGTGTGAGTTAGCAGCTGGTGTGCCGTAGGAAGAAACTGGATCACAGGGCACTGCAAGTTGTCTGCTGATGGGGGCTGATCACGTGATCTGCTCTCCAGTGATTTATACTTGAGGCAAAGCGAGATATTAATCCAGACATGGGCTCTTAACTTGGGCACACATTCTCCCTTCCATTCCCTTCAGCACCACCAAGTAGGCACGGCAAGAAATATCTGTTCTGTTTTATTGCTCTGTTCATTTTCATTACTGATGGTACAATTAATATTATTTGTCAAAACTCACATTTGTTTTGCAGCAAAATTCCCTGCATTTTGTTAACGCCCGTTCATTGCTGTTCCCCTTTGCTTTCAGTGGGAGATTTGTGGGACCACCACCAGGAACAGAGAAAAAGAACAGATAAAAGAAAATACTTTTTACCCAGCAGGTAATTGTTGCAGTTTCACACCACACACTCCAGAACTGGTTGAAACTGGCATTCCGTCTCTTCGTCTCCAGAGCAGATAGGACACCTGCGTGTCCTTGAATCCTTGAGTTAATCAGCCTCCCAGCTGGGTAGTGCTATGTCTCTCACGGGAAGCACTGGCTAGCAAACACCCCACTCTCTCATGAGCTCATGGTGTTCTAAAGGTCACCCCATTGGTTAACATGGGGCACGAGGGTCTCTAAGTACCCACCTACCAGATATAGTCTGACTGCACCCTTTGTTCTTCTGTCTGTACCATGTGTGCGCTCGAACTGTGAAGAGTACGTCAAAAAGCCGCTTGTACGCGGCAAGCCTTCGCCGGCTTTTGCCAACCGGCAAACTAAACTTCTCATCTTCTCACTTTCGCTACTGAAACCAATAAAATGGCTTTGATGTTCAAATGTAGCGATCGCTTCGTTCCTCCGCTCCTTTCGCGCTAGGCAAGCGCTGAATGGGTCCGCGAGCCTCCAACTCTGCTATAATTACCACAAATACACAACAGTAATTCACCTGTGGAACTCCTTGCCACAGGATGTGGTGATGACCTCTGGCCTGGATGCCTTTAAAAGGGAATTGGACAGATTTCTAGAAAAAAAATCCATCACAGGGTACAAGCCATGATGGGTATGTGCCACCTCCTGATTATAGAAGTAGGCGACCTCTCAATGCCAGATGCAGAAGGATAGCAGCGAGATACAAGTATCTTGTTGTCTTATGTGCTCCCTGAGGCATCTGGTGGGCCACTGTGAGATACAGGAAGCTGGACTAGATGGGCCTTTGGCCTGATCCAGTGGGGCTCTTCTTATGTTCTTAGGAAGTATCTCTGCTGGGGGCATGAAGACCTTGACAGAGGAAACAGGGCAATTTGTGAGCTGCCTGGTTCTTTGACCTCAAAGGCCTCCCATGCCCAGGAGAGATGCCTCATGAGCATACATTTGCAGGCACAGAGAACATCGTTCCTGGGCTTATTAAGTCTCCGCTGGCTAGCATGTGGGATGCTGGCCAGCCAATGAACTTATAAGTAAGGCTGCTGGCAGGGAGAAGGACTTGTAGGTGAGGGAACCCCTTCCCTCTGCCTGTCTCTTAGACTACTGGATCCTTTGACAGGCTGGAAGGAGCCAAGCCACAACCTTCTCCAGCTCCAACCGCTACCTCTTGTGATGCCCCAACATCAGTTGCCCTGGCGATGCCCCCCCCCGCCCATTTCTCAGCTGCACAGACACATGATATTGTAATTTACTCCAATAAAATTATATGGACACCCTGGAAAATTTTCTCAGTCCTGGTCTTGACAGATCCAGTAACTCAGGCTGCAATCCTATATACACTTACCCAGGAATACAACTCACTGCATTTAGTGGGACTTACTTATAAGTAGACACACCTAGGCATGTGCCCTCTTTTATCTCTCTTTACCACTGGCTTGTGATGAAATACAAATATTGAGTTCGATTCTCTGCAGACACTTTAAAAGAAGGCATACTTTCTCAGCCTTGCTCTAAGGCATACTTCCCTTACAAAATGGAAACCTCCAAACCAACTTGGACTGCACATCATCTACTTACTTAGCCACGATCCGCTCAAGTTTTCTGCCACTGGAATTGCTGGCTGCCCTTTCTGTATACTTTTGGCTAATTACATAATGCTGCAAGCAGCTCAAGCGGCTGCAATTTTTCATAAAACAACCCTTTTGCACCACAGGGGCCAGGGATAGAGCAGCTTTCATGATTTTCCAGCCATAGGTGCAGCCTTGAAAACTCCTCCACTAAAAACTCATGAGAACATTTGATGAATCAGTTGCCTTGGAAAACACGCACAATCCAGGAAGTTTTTTTTCACAATTTGGTGCTTGGTCAATAGGATTACACCCTGATGTGAGTTGTTGGCCTGGAGGTGATCCTACAGACACACCATATGTTGTCACAAGCCACAACGGAACATGGAGCCCCAGATGGTGATTGTGGGCACACATTCCCAACCCCCAGAATAAGATAAATGAGTACCTTCATCCATGCTGTGCAGTGCTGAGTGGGATCACTTGGGTTGGGAGCACAGCATGATTCAGATCTGCATTCAATCTATGCCATATGTTGAGTACTGCATGTGCTATTCCCGATCCCGGATTGGAAATGGTGCGCTTTGCATCCAGGCAAAGAAGCCATGCGCATGGCAGCTTGTTGCATCTCTGCAGAAAGGCGATCTGTGCACAGAAGTCTGCTTCCAGACTTCTGCACGCAATTTCTACATAGTCCTGTCAGCTAATTTTAATTTTCACTTCTGCTTAAGAGCACGTCTACATGGGTGCTTAAGGGATCAGACGCCCCTCATCCATTCATGCCATACATCTGAATTCTATAAAGCTTCCCCATTCCTACATACTGCTGAGATGCAACCAAAAAACGCCGTAAAGCAATGTGCCGAGTTCATCCTCTCATGGTGTTCTCATGCTTTTCACCACCGTGCTCAAGAAAGAACTGAAGGACCAAGCCATAAGCACAGGAAAAGGTGTCTCCCTCAGAAGTGTCCTTGCCAGGTATACTTTAGCCATTTGGTGGCTGTTCATGTTGATTTTTCTTGGTCAAAACATTCCTACTCTAACCTATCAGATATCCAGACCCTTCACAATCCCCCAGAGTGGTGGTGGTGTTCAGGCACCAGAAAACTTTGTGTCTCCTTTCATCATTCCCTAGCTAGTATAAACAATTTTTTTCCTTGTTCAAGTTTGTGGATTAAAACAAGAATCACTCTCTCAACCAATTTGGGGTACATACAAAATGAGCCTGTTTCCTTATATGTATATACAAAAACCACTGTAAAATGGAGGAAAACCTACGTTGTGTTGCTGTTTTACATTTTATTTTAAACTCTAAAATTACAAAGACAGCTAAATCCTTCTTTCACAAAATTACACATACAAAATAAAATGGACAATCAGGTGTCAATCCTATGATAATTTTCCTTTGTTTAAACAAGTTTTTTTTCTCCCCCAAAAGCTGGAGTACTGAACATTAGTTTTTTTACTCCTCCCCAGGAATTTTGGAAACATGATAACATGCAGCTTCATAAGGCTACCTCAGTAAACACAAAATTTGCCTCATTTCCTTCACCCTTTATATTCGTGCTTCCCTCCCCCACCCACCCACCCGAGATTCACAATTGAAAAAGTAGTGATTCTGGGGGAGTGGGTTGTATTGTAGACACAGGACTTGAAACACAAACGCTGCAGATTAGAACGCAGGAGCTGCAGGGTTGGGAAGCGCTCAGTAAACCTCATTGCAGGATTTTACCGACGGCAGAGGAAGGGTGCTTTTCAGAACACTTTCTCCTGATGCTGTCAGGGCAGAGCGGCCAGACGGAGAAACAAAATCAAAACACCCACTTCTAATTACTTTGGAGGGAGAAGGGAAATCAGATCTTTACTCTTATCCCCACTTCAATGCAGTCAATTTACACTGATTTTTAAGATGGAAAAATCCAAATATTAGCAGAAATTTTCCATGATCTCATATTTCCCCCAAAATAACAGTCTTCCTCTGAAAGCACCAAGCCCACAGAAAGCTTATCAACCTTAACCCATCAGACAGGGTTACAAAGAAACACACCATCCTAAATGCATTCAGTTACACTGTAGTTGTATTCATCCACAAACTGAAGATTTTTTTGTTTTGTTTTTAAATAGTCATGTTATAGCACTCAGACCCAGGTAACTGAAAACTTCCAATAGGATGTTTCTCAAATGCTTCATTTAAGGGCCCTTAGCTAAGGAAAGACCCATATTATGTCCCTTGTTAGTAGTAGTTTGAGATTCTCTCAAACTGGTAAGAACATTTAGAATATTACCCCCGCCCTTTATTTTTATTTTTTTAACCCAACCTGATTTTTTTTTCATGCTCAAAACACAAAAAGTATTGCATACCTTTAAAGGAGAGAAGCAAGATGAACAAATTTAAAAGATCCTTTAAATTACAAATGAGAAAAAAACAAAACAATCCAAACTAAACATGGAGCTTTCCATATTAAAAGGTTACTTTTAAAGGAATTTGATTATTTAAACTATTACAGGGGAAGAATATTTCAGTCTTTTATAAAGCTGCAATAGAAAGGAGTAGAGAATAAAGGAGAAACCTATTTACAGAGTAGAGGTCAAGGAGAATGTCCAAGAAAGAAGGTCCAAAGCTTGTCCTTCACTTTTTCTTGGCCGACTTCTTTGCACTGGACTTTGCTTTGGGTTTGGATGCTTTTGCCTTCTTCGGCTTGGATGCCTTCACTGGCTTGGCCTTGACAGTCTTTGGCTTCTTGGCTTTCTTTGGAGCAGGTGCGGGCTTCTTTTTGGCTTTCTTTGGAGCAGGTTTGGGCTTCTTGGCCGGTGTCTTGGCAGCAGCCTTTTTGGGCTTAGCCGCTTTCTTGGGTGTCGCCGCTTTCTTGACTTCCTTTTTGGCCTTCTTCACCGGGGCTTTCTTGGGCTCATCCCCCTTGGCGAGGCGGAAGGAGCCGGAAGCACCAACCCCTTTGGTTTGCTTCAGGACACCTGTTGTCACCAACCTCTTGATGGACAACTTGATTTGGGAGTCTGCGTTCTCCCCCACTTTGTAATGGCTCTTGATGTATTTCTGGATGGATTGACGGGAAGAGCCGGCACGACTCTTCTCAGCCTGGATAGCGGCCACAATCATGTCGGAGTATTTGGGGTGGTCCGTTGCCTTCTTGGCTGCCTTGGCCCGCTTGGGCTTGGCAGCAGGTGCTGCTGCAGAGTTCTCAGTCATGCCGACTGCTGGCAGCTGCCCTCTCAGGACCAGAAGCTTACAGTCTCTCACCCTGCTCCTGAACTTGCGCGATGCACGTGGGACTCCTGTCCAGCAGCCTTGTTGTGGCACAGCTGGCTCAAACTTTTTTCCTCCGCAGTTTCTGCAGCACTTCAAGAGGAAAGAGGTGGGATGTCGCCCCCTTCCGATCCCTTGCAGGCAGTGGGTGGCAGGGTGTGGCCAGGGCAGCCTTCCCAGGGAATGCCTCCCCTCGAGACTGGAGCCGCTCTCTGGCTGAGGCCTGCCTGCGTGGCCAAAGTCTTCTCTGGGCAAGCCCCGCTTCTCAGGCTCTGGGGCTGCCTGTCCAGCAGTCAGGCTCCTGCTTGCCCCTGTCCCCGGCCTGAGGCTCAGCTTCCCCCACCTCTTCTTTTGCTTCTCCTCCTCCTTCTTCTTCTTCTGCCAGGCTCAGCAACGCTCCTGCCTCCGCCTCTTGCTCTGTGTCTGGCTCTCTAGGCAGCAGCCGGCGCATCCGGGTATTTAGCGCTCAAGTGCGGACCGCGGTGAGGACAGGGCTGCTGGCTGCCTGCTCAGGCCCCGAATGGCGCCGCGCCGCCGACATCTGTGTTTCTTCCGCCGCCTAAAGCGGCCTTTTCCCGCTCCCCCCGGCGGCTCCAGGGCTCCGCAGCGCCGGCGGCGGCTGCTCCGGTCCTTCAGCTCTCGGGCCCCGCGGCCGGCTTCCCCTGCCGCGGCCGCTCGCCTCCTCAGGGCGCCCCAAACGGCGCTGGGTGCGAGTGGGGCGCAGCGACATTTCCCCTTTGCGCCCCCATAGCCGGGCGGCCGCGGGGAGCTCGGGCCGGGGGCAAGGCCAGGAGCAGGGGGCACCCCTGGGCCGCCGGGGGAGCCCCCTCCCGGCCCTCTGGGCGCCCGCGGAGCCGCGCAGGGTCCCCAGGAGCCGACCCCAACTAACACAGGGAGCCCCGAGCCAGGCGAGGCTCAGCCCAGACCTGGCTGGGGAGGGGGGAGTGGCGGCTCCCCCCGGGGTGGGGGGTCCCCAGGGGACCCCCGTCGCCTGCCCCGTGGACCCCCTCCTCCAGCTGCCCCCTCCTCCACGCCCCGGCGCCGCAAAAACTTTCCTTTTTGTTAGATGGGAAGTTTGCAGCCATCCCCTCCCCCAAGGAGCACCTGACAGCCCCCTTGCTTGGGGTTGGGGGGTGCGTGGTCGGGGGTCCGGCCCTGCCTTGCCTGGGACAAGGGGTGGTAAGAGAGAGCGAGGGGACCTGCATCGGTCACCCCCTTGGCCCCCCCAAAGAACCCATTCACTGGCCGCAGTGGCTTCTATATAATAAGTACTGTATATCTATATGAGTAGGCAGTGGGGAGGGGGAGGCGTGACCCCCCCAATATCTTACTCTTTCGGATGCCGATAGTTTCTCAGACACCCCCTGTCACTCTCCGGGCGGCACCTGCCCCCCTCCGGGTGATTTTTGTACCCCACCAAAGTGCTACGGAGATCTACATAGACTGTTGTTCCTTCTTGCATTTTTCAAGGTGGAGTCGACCCCAGGACTTAAAGCACTTCTTCGACACAAAGTTGCCGGGGAGGGAACGGGGCGGGGGGGCTGCGAGGGGGCTGAAGGGCAGTTTCCCCAAATGGTATCAGCCCTGATTTTTCAGTTCTGGGGGAGTGCTTAACTGTTCGTTCGGCGATTAAACGTACGTGCCATCGCCATCTTGCTGGAAGAACTGAGGTTGTGTTTTCCCCATCTCTCTCCCCTCTTCTGAAATTTTTTTTTTCTTAATAAAGAAATTAATCAGAAGGGTCGTGGATGTACCAGTGAAGATGCGGGGCTGCAGTCTGACGGCTTTGTGGTCGCGAATCACGCAGGGGAGAGAAAGTAAAAAACCCTCTGGAACACTTTTTAAAAAAGAATTGTAAAATCACCCTGGGATCCTAGCAACAACGGAGAACACCAACAAAAAAAAATATACATCTCCAGACACTTGGGCACCCCTCTCCTTTCCCCCTGCCTGGATGTCCCATTCCATTCTAGGTGTTAAAATCCATAATCTGTATTTAGGATTTTAAAAAGAGAGAGAATAGTGGGAGCTGTGATGTGGGTGTCAATAATTATGCGAGTGTCAACATCTTTGAAATGCTCTCATCTTTTCTCTCTCTCTGTGTTTTCGTTATGAAGTTGGGAACCTGTCAGTAAACAAAAAACAAAAAAAACAAAACGCACCAATCGGACAGGTGTTTCTCTACTTAGAATAAATGAAAACACTAAATACGAAAGGGGGGCAGGAGATAGGAGACCGAACTCAGTGACAAACAGCTACAGGCAGCCTTGGTGTTAACCCACCAGCCACGCCAGAAGTTATTCAATGAATTCCAAAGTGAGATGACCGTAGGGGCTGGGGACGGGACCTCTCCCCCGCCCAAGCCCCTTTTCCCTTCGAAATTGGGAATGATGTTTGTGGGGTTTTCTTTTTTCTTTTTTGGTCAATAGATGGAAATCCCGAGCTAGCCTGAGCTTTGCAGGTTCTCCCCCTACGCCAGCCTATACATGTTTACTCGGAAGTAAGTCCCAATGGTTTCAGTGGGACTTACTCTCGGGTAAGAGCGTAGTCTATCCCTCATCTATCTCCTTGCTTCCGAGACTACCTTGGTGTCTTAATGAAAACCATTTCGTTTGTACGATCGCTGTCTTAACAAGCCGGAGACTTTTGCCCCTTAATAAACAACTTTGAAGGGAGTGAACGGGCGAAGAGCTAACTTTCTCTTGTGAAATTTGCTAAAAAGCCATTTATTTATTATATTTTATTTTTGCCCTTGACTTGCTCTTCGGAGGAAACATGGCAGAAATTTTGTAACAGGAGGGTCATTTTAGCAAATCAAATTCAGGGATCGACATTTCACACACGCACATGCACACACGCACACACACACTCACCCATGCATAATAAGCCAAGTGTTTTTAAAGAGGGGATATTTGTCCGTGGGAATGGACAGTGATATGCGACGATAATATAAACCTTAGGCAGGCACACGAATGTTTTTATATGTAAGTTAAGGCAAGTTGGAGTATTGTGGATGAAAAGTGCAATTATTAATAAGGTAAATTGGGTTGTTTTCTTGATATGGATGGGCCGAGGAAATGTAATCAAGAAAAACTGATCCGTGCACGTATTTCGTGCACAGAGCACAAGAGTCCTTGACGAAGCAATCCCGTGCACACACACCCCGTTGACAATTCTGTGTTGACAGTAGTCATCGCGGCGTTGAAGAGCCTCTTGTCAGTCAGCTGATTAATTGTTCAAAGGGGACGGCCAGCGTGTTTTCATTGCTAAGAGCCACCGTAGGACGCGCGAGCAATGCTTTGTGGGAAACGTAGTCCTCGAATGGACGCAATGCCCTCCAGCGTTCAACAACAACAACAACTCCAGCACTCCACCCGATCGGGAGCTGCTTGTTGCAGTAATTCACCCCTACCTCACTAATGCACGGCATCCGTCAACGACAAATTAATTTCCTTTCATTGCACAAGGATGACCCCTTCCCTTCCTCCTGTATATGTACTGTATGTGGGTGTACCCATCCACCCGCAATCCACCACAAACGTTTGCGGATTTCGCGACTGTGAATAGCAAGAAAGATTTCGTTTCCTTTGCCGAGCTCACCGAAGTGGTTCGTTTTTCAAGATTTCTGCTGTATCGCGGTGACTTCCTGGTTGCGGTTTGCCACAAGTCTAGGCTGATGTTTACCAACAGAAGCAGCAAGTGACGGAAATGACATAAATCAAGTTTTCCTTTTAAAATTAAACAGTACACTACGTTATCTTTAATAGGCAATTTTGATTTAAAGGGACATGGCTCGTGTACATATAAACGGAGGTAGTGCCTCTGGGTAGTGAATTTGTTCCAGATTAAATTTGCATTTTAAAACGAAATCTGAGGCTTGAAGGCCCAGGCAATTATTAACAGTTCTAATCTAATACCGGGATGTGCCCAAATCAATAGGCATGAGTCACTGACCCCACAACTCAATTCACAAGTCATAGCATGAGCCCCTCAGGACTCTACATTAGCAAAATTTCAAGTATTTCAAGTAGTCACAAGTCATTTCAAGAAGCGAGTCCAGTTGCAAGTCAATGGCTTCCTTGCACAAACTTCTTCCTCCCCTCAGCCTCCCCCCAGCCCCACCTTGTTCCATCATGTCTGCTGCTGCCATCAGTCTGAAGCTTCCAAATTACCCATGAAGTCTTCAGCACAATGCAAAAGCAGTGAAAAAGCAAGCAAGCAAGCAAGCAAGCAAGCAAGCAAGCGCACACACACACCATATGGACTTGAGTAATTTCAAGCCCCAGCTCTTTTTTTTTAAAACACACCAGCCCTGTGTGCAAGTCGAGTTGGGTTGGTGACATCCACAACTAGAGTCAACTTGAGTCACTGAAACAATTGATTTTGCGTGACTAGCATCAACCAGAGTCAAATGCCCATCTCTTGGACCCATCAGCTGTGATGGCAACAAAGAACGTGCCACAACCATTTACTTCATGCAGCACATCCCCAAGTTGGCAATGGGCACACTCAGGGCAGCCATAACTGTTTGGCTTTATCTGCTTTGTTTGGAAAATGGAGGGAAAGGCAAGAAAAGAATGATGGACAGGAGAGAAAGCCAATGGTAGTGAATAGGTGCTAGTGAACTGCGTTCTGTTAACTGGCTTCTCCTTTCTACGAACCTCTCTTCCACCTCTTCACTGGGGGTTCTTCAATGTAATAGAGTGGCCCTTTCATTCTCCATTGAACAGAGGCAAAATTCTGGTACAGCGGGCAAAAATCAAGGGTGCCTATGTTCCTGCCTCATCTCTTTGCTTCAGTGAGTCTGCAGCAGAGGATGTAAAAAAAATTGCTCAATTTTGTAATAGTTTAGTTCAGTGGTTCCCAAACCTGCACTGGGATCCACCTGAAAAAAAGGTTTTGCTTTACCAGCCACTCAAGCCTCCGTGGCTCCAATGATTGGACCGCAGTGCTTCCCTGAAGTAGCAGGCTGTTTCACCCTTGAAGCTCATTGCCTCATCTACCCCATTAGCTTTGCAAACCACCAAAATTGGGTTGTAACCCACTGGCCGACCCTCATACCCAGTTTGGGAACAGCTGGGTTTAATAAAAAGGCATTGCCTTACTTCAGCTTGCAAATTTAACTATATTTCTGTATTTTTTTCCCTCTTGGCCTTTACATTTGGAGTAAGTAAATACAGGCATGCCCCAGTATCTATTGTTTCAGTATCCATGGTTTGTTATCCATGGCTATTGGGACACCTATTAAAAAGAAAGGTCTCCCCACGACCGAATGGTCTAGTCGTGACCAACCGTAGGGGGCGGTGCTCATCTCTGTTTCTAAGCCTGTAGAGCTGGCGTTTGTCTGAGGACAAGCTTCCGTGTCCATGTGGCCAGCATGACTCTACGCCTTAGCGCACGGAATGCTGTTACCTTCCCACCGAAGTGGTCCCTATTTATCTACTTGCATTTTATTTAGGTGCTTTCGAACTGCTAGGTTGGCAGGAGCTGGGACAAGCAACGGGAGCTCACTCCGTCACGCAGTCTCGAACTCCCAACCTTCCAGGTGGAAGCTCAGCAGTAGCGGTCTAACCCGCTGCGCCACCACATCCATTAAAAAGATAGGGGAGCATTAAACAATTTTTTTTTTACCTTGTTGCAGCAAAACCACTGATGTTCTCCCAACTTTAAAAAGGCACCCATGGTATCCACAAGGGAGGGGGTTCCAGAATGGAACCCCAGCATGTACCAGGGCATGCCTGTACTCATCCAGTAGAGCACATGAAATAGGACTCAGTTTAAAATGTGAAGAGCACAAGCAGTGGCGATTGCATAGGCAGTCTGCCACAGCCTCCCGTATGGAAAAACCAGAAAGTGTCATGAAGTCTCTTTTCTTTAAGGACATTCAAATACAGGCATCCCCCTGTATCCATGGGTCCAGTTAAGTGCAGTTCCCTGCACCCAGTACCGTGGTTTATCATCATTACAATACCCAAAGCAACCATGTCTTGCTTTTAACTGTTGTACCCATCAGATGATTAAGAAGCTTCCACACTCGTTAGAAAGCTGTAACTGGATACATGCGTAGCCTATAACCTACTCCAGTTACCCATGAAACAGAGTGGGAGCTGTGCGAGTTCCATCACTCCTTCATCCACTCTGATCAGGCTTGGGCCGGGAGAGGATTTTCAGTAGCAGCCAGGAACAGACTGCATAATTTATATAGGTCACAATTCAGTGCTTCTTCGTGTACTGTACTAATTGCGCACCCACAGCTCTGTTCCCCACACTGTACACTCGCTTACATCAATAGCGACTATAAAAGATCTAGGTGAAAGCTGGTATAAGCGAGGTGGCTAAGGTAGTTGGGTGATAAAAGGTTTGGTTCTAATCATGTTTCAACCACGCATCTCTTGGTGGCAGCAGGCAAGCTTCATCTGCCCTCCCCACCTTGACGTTGGCAGCATGGACACCTACAACATGGACACCCTGCCTGAGTTCTAAGAATGACAGATAACTTGGGTGAAGTGCTTGGAACATGCAAACATCACCGACTACTACATATAATGAATAAGCAGCAATCCCCCGCCCCCATCATGAAAGTATTCTGCCTCATCAAGGGTTCTTCCCCCCTTCTCCTGCTTCTGTAGTAGAGCAGTAGAATTCACAGTAGTGGGTTGCAACCCACCATTGGAGGATAAAAAGGGCCATTCCCCACCTTAAGGGGAGTGCCTAGGAATGGGTGCTCCAATGGCATTGCAGCATAAGAGACCCAGGGGCATAACATGCAGTACCTGGAGACTGCATGAAGCCTTCTGGAGGTTTCCAGCCCCTTGCACAACCCTCCTCTTGCAGCCGTGAACTGTTTTGCTGTTGGAGCTCAGAGGGGCTGCAGGCCTCCCCGAACCTCCGGAAGGCTTCACACCCCTTGTCATACCCCCCCCCATGGTGCTGTGATGCCTGCAGTGCCCGTGGGGGCAGCCCCCACCAGCCCATCCCTGCCCCCCACAAGCACTTAGAGTAGCTTCAACATCTAAGTAGGACTTTGAAGACTGCTGTAGTAGAGCTTTGCAGCATACTTTATGACTCCTCTTGTGTAAAATCTCGGGTGAGAGTTAATTAGAAACAGAAGGATGCCTCATCAAGGGGAGGATAAAATCCCCAGAAAGAATAAGAGTTCTCATCTTCCTCTTTGGATTATTCTGGAGAAGAGTTAAACTCATGGGATCTGAAATTGGAGGTGAGATGGAAGAGAATCTGTGCTAGAGTTTTGACTGGTCCAAGGGATAGTTAAGAGTTGGTAAGGTTTTAAAAAAGTATTTAACTCTGTCTTATTGTAAAGTGTTATAAAGTGTTATTAGCCCAAGAGGTTTGTATGATTTGAAACCTTTCCTAGATGGTATTTTTTTACCCCCAGCATATAGTAAGGTTTGGTGGAAAAACAGTTTTTTCTTAGTTAACTTTATGGAGTTTTAAAAAATTTTCTGGTTATATACTTGTCTATTGGTGGAATTGTCATCCGTTTCCTCTGCCAAGACCACTGTATGGAGGTGGTTTGGCCCAGAGAACCTGGTGTTGGCTGCCTGGGCTGGTGGCAGCGGAATTACCATTAGAAAACTCCCCCCTCCACTTGGCTATGCCGCCACCCCCCCCATCTTCGGTGAATGCAGAAGGTCAGCATTTTATCATGACTTGCTATAACAAGAGTATTCATGACCATTTCTATTGCCAGTCCTAAAAAATCAAAACAAGTATCCTCTTTGATATATCAGAGTATTTTATTAAGTTATAAACTAACTGTGCAGAAAGAAAAATCCGCGCCTTCATTGTTTGGCTCCCGTGACATCAGCCCCTCCCCACAGTGAAGCCCCTCCCCACCAGAGCACATGGGTGGAGAAGAAGAGCTTCTCAAATGCCAGTGGAGCGGGATGCGCTTTTGTAGTGGGACGCACAGAAGTTTCATCAGTGTGGAAAACCTGCCCTTGCTTCTGGTGCATGGAAGCAAATGGCCAGTCTGCAGAGTCTTTTTAAAAAGCCCCAATGAAACTCTGCAGTGTCTCCTGCCAAAACCAGTTCCTCAGACAAAACCACCAGCATGGCAATGTTTTCCCAGCGCAGTGCATCTAACATCAGAAGTCACCCTGGATCAACACTGTCCGGCCAAGGAGGCTTGCCACAGAAGTTGGGGCGCATGTCTGCTTGGCCTGAGGGTAGCTGGAAACGGAAGGCCCGGTCTGTGTGTGTTCAGTCGTACTTGAGGTTTTGAAAGAGGACACAATTATACACTCAGAGGAGCCTGGGGAGAATGATCCGGCTCACTCCTCTGGCCAACTGATGGTTAAAAGCATAGTATAGGTTTTAAAATGTAACCCGCCTGCCCCAAAACTATATAAAATATATTTTCATGTATAAAATCCCAAAGAAGGTGCAAGTCACAGGATCCAGCCCAAATATGCCAAGTCTTGCAGGCGCATGTGATGGATCGTGACGGATGACGGCTTGGTCCCGTTTCCTCAAGGGGGGGACATTGGAAAAGCCAGAGCCTTGTTTGCCAAAGTGAGGGTCACAAGGCCAGCTAACCTAAGAAGCAAACAGACAATCAGGATTATTGAACACATCTGCAGTGCGCCGAGATGTGCATGGCTTGGAAGACTGCAGCTGATCTAAGGAAGAACCACTAAAGCAAAGGCATAACAGGTTTTACGCTCAGAACTGTTAGCACAATCCCACTGCTATTTCTTTATTATATCCCTTCAAGGAGGTCAGAGTTGCATGCAAGGGTTTCTCCCTCAAGACTTCTTGGGAAAGGGGTTCTCTCTTTCTCTCTCTAAGCTGGATCAGGCCGACAGCTGGCCCAGGGTCAACTAGTGAGTTTCATGGCTGGGTAGAGATTTCACCCTTGGTCCTTCTGCATCTAGGCTGGACTAGCGGTTGCCAAACTCACAATTGCTACGTTAACAACAACCCTTCCCTGTCCCAAGTGGGGCTTCCCACTCTGCGAAAGCACCACTCCTGAACTGGCAACCCAGAAGGCTGTGCAAGGCAGAACTATGGACACCGACTGGAAAAAATGTCACCACTGACCAGAAAACAAGAATCCTGTCCATAATTCACGATTAGTGGGTCCGCCTCTTATGTGGCAGTGCAGAGATGCTAACACAGAAGACGTATTTACATTTCTTCTAGTGCCTTCAAAACTGAGCGCCTTTTCCTTTTCTTAACCACAATGTCCATGAATGTGTCCCACCATGAAGTGGCTCTCTGGAGTTCCAGACCCCAGGCACCTTTCTGCATACAAAGCTCAGGGGTGCAGCACATGCTACATACAGCTGCTACCTGCGGGCTGCCACACCCTGTGCCCCACCATTCATTCTCCGCAGCCGCTACTTGCCAATGCTGTTGCACAGCGTCTCCTTCTCCTGCAGGGCCGCCACAGCCAGGCGCAGATGCTCCTTCAGCTGTTCGATCTCTCGCTCCGACCGCCGCTTGATTTGGTTGAGTTCCGCGTAGACATCCTGGTACTTTCCAGAGGCAAACCTCTTATCCTGCAAAGAGAAGGAGTTGCCATACAGATACTGGCATTCACCCCGGTGAGCCATGGCATGAATTTGGCTCTTTAGGGTCTGCTACTACCACCCAGTCCCTCTCTTGGAACCGTCAGGGAAATGCATCAGTTGCATGGCAAGTTGGGTTTTATCGCAAGATGGCGACAGACTGCACAGGGGCTTGAGGTTTGTGTTGGCTCTACCAATTCCCCTGTAATAGTCTTAACTAGCAGCTGCCAGTCCTAAACAGGAAGGATGCTTCAAAGCATGTAGATTCCTCCTTAGCATTGTAACTGCTGGCCACTCTTCTGAAGTCGAGGTCTTCTGGCCTCTGGGGGGCTGGAAAGAGCAGAAAGCAAGCACACAAATGCAAGCGATCCTCTCAAGCTCAATGCAGGTGGCATGCTCGTACCATCCAAGTCCCTGTCACACAAGGTGCTCTAAAGCACCTCCAGCAGTGCTGAGCTGAAGCCATGGCGGTGCCGTCGCTGCTCGGCCCAGAGGGAGCTCTGCAAGCGAGCGGCGAGTCCACCAGTCACCAGCATTGCGGCCTTTCCAGGCAGGGCGGAGGGCGTTCTGGGTTGGGGGGTAGGATCCTGGCCTCTTTGTAGGCCCCTGCAGCCTCACACGGCGGGCCTCGCCTCTGTACTGGCTAAATAGCTGGCACAGAGGCAACTAGACCGCCTGCCCACCCTGCACCCTTACCGTGGGGAAAGGGGACGAGTGTCCCTTTCCCCCACGGAGCCTCCTGCAGCTGCCTGGCTGCCACTCTGCTCCTGGGCGGTCTGGCAGCTTAGGACTGGGCTGTTATTCTGTGCCAGCCAGCAAAGCGATGCTGTGTGAGAGCCCAAGGTAACACTGAAATATGAAGTGGGGAGAGGGGTCAGACTGTGCTCCAGAGAAATCCACACATTCTGTGCCACCCTGGCCCTAAGACTCGGAGCAAGGAGGGTTTCACTTCCTCTAGGCAGAGGAGCAGATCCAACCTGCTCCTAGAAATCTACCTTTTGCATCATCTGAAGTTCCTGTCTAAGGCACTGGACTTCTTGTTTCAGGTACTGGAGTTCATTTTCCTTCACTCGGAGCAGCATCTGTGAGGAAGAAAGATCCATGAAGGCTTCAAACAAAACAAAACAATGATCTGGAAAGGAGAATGTTTCTAGCAAGGTAAAAAAATAATTGACAATGTTTCCAGGGCAGTAGAAAACTACCAGCAGATTGTCGGTCTTTGTCCCAAGTGCCTGCACTGCCCATATAGCAGGTCAAGAGGTTTCCAGTATGTTCAATGACTTCTGGCCACCGTGTGTACAACCAGAGTCAAACTATCAAGACAGCACTGTCTTTGAGTACACAACCTCTTCACACAATCATCTGCGGAGAAAGGGTAGAACCTGTGCAAAATGCGAGCTGCATCAGCCTTTGGAGTGAGACAACTCAGAAGATAATTAAAAAATGTCCTGCATCACAACAGGCTCCAATATCCTTACATTATTTTGATCTATGTCAGTAGAACCCCTTCCCTGTTTAAATGAGGATAAGCAAAATGAGAACTGCCTCAGTTTTATGAGGCAAGAGTGTATAACGCAGCATAAGGAAGTCTAACAACGTTCTGATTTCCCCCCATGATGCTTTTTTTAAAAAGACCAAATTCTTTAAAAAAAAAAAAAGTATTTTTGGGGTGCCATGCTTTCCTTAAGCACATGCTTCATCTATCTATTAGGTTATCCAGCCCTGGCAGCGTGCAACATTTAAGATGCCCAGCAAAGAAAGGGTATTTCATTGGGAAGTGGAAAAAGCAGCCGCCTCTCTCACCTCGAGTTCACAAGAGGTCCTCTCGTGTGAAACGCCATCACGTGTGCCCTGGGCTGCAATAAAGGCCCGTAACTGCCCGATCTCCTCTGACAGGCGCCTCTGCAACTCCTGGGGAGAAGGAGGGGTAGATGGGAGGGCATCGTTCATTTAAGAGTGGCAATGGACAGACACGGGGCATCTTGTACAGACTGTCTGGCAAGCGCTTCCAGAAGCTGCATGGAAGCCCAAGACTCAACATGGGCAGGAAGTGTGGTCTGGAGGTTGAGCTGTTGCCTTTGCCTGAAGATGCTAAGCAGGATCAGCCTTGGATTGGCCTTGGATGGGAGACCAGAAGTCACTGACAGAGCTTGTGGAGGAATGGGAGGAGTCAGCTGACAAAAGAACTGGCCATAGTGGTGGACTGTAAAGGCTCAGAAGGTGCAAGAGTGCAGCCAGGATCATGACCACACATTGAAAGGGAAACATCTGAAGAAATTGAGAGTTCTGTGAATGGTACATAGAACAATAATTGTAAAAACCCCAATTGAAAAATGGGGTTTATGGACAGCCTGCCCATGTAAACCGCCTTGAGTCCAGTGAAATCTGGAGAAAGGTGGTATAAAAATGCATCAAATAAATAAACATTTCCATTAATTCAGCTCCAGTCCACGGGATAGGACTAGATGCTCTTAGGCAAGAACTGGATGCTATCTGGCCATCTTTTGACATCACTGTTCTCTACACTGCTTCCTAAATTCCTGTCTTTGGGGGCAGGGGAGACGCAGCAAGGCTCTTGCCTGGTTTTGCCGCAACAGCTCCTTTCCCTCCTGTTGGCAACGCTGCAGCATGTGCTCCTGCTCTTCTGCCTTCTGCACAAGGTCCCCAATCTCCAGGCACTTCTGGGAATACTGCTCCGAGAGCACCTGCAGCTCCCGCTTCAGAGACTCCACATCGGACCTACAGCAGAGAGCAGAAAGCTGCCACCACGGAGGTCCACTCTCAAGGCCCTCGCGCAAACGTGGCCCGGGTCCCACCACTCCCTCCCACAGCAGGTCCTCTAAGGCCAGACACCTCTAGGTGAACCAAAGTCCCAAGTCAATAGGCAGCAGTTTCACATGTCCATAGGGACTCACCTCCCCCCCCCCACGAGAATTCTAGTATGAGCGTCCATTATGGATTTCTGTAGCAGTTTTCAACTCAAGGCAACTGGACACACACAGCATCTGGGTCTCACAATCCTGTTTCTTTTTGCAACCCCAGTGGTGTCACGGTCTATACTTTGGGAAAGTTGAGGCAAGAGTCCAAGAAGGATTTCTTAGCCAACGGAGGGGCCCCTACTCAGACTGGCGGGAAATTGGCCACCCCAGAAGAGTTGCTTACTGATGCTGTCGCCGGAGAGTATCGGGGTCTACACCAGCCTTCTGGAAACTGCGGGTCCTGCCCAATTCTTTGTTCAGCTCTTCCCTGTGCGCCTTCTTCAGTGCTTCGATGGCTGGAGAAAAGCAGGGAGGAGAGAAGAAAAGCATGAGAGAAATGCAGAAGCGGGGAGAGGGGGAAGGAAACTACATTTCTGTACTGGTACCCAAACCGCGGGAGAAGCCGGGGTGAGGTGGCAGAGCACAGTCCGGCTGCAGAAGGCCCCACGTTCAATCCTGGCATCTCTGGTTCAAGGACCAGGCAGAAGACAAAGGGAAAGCCCTTACCCAAGACCCAGCCAGTCAAAGTAGACAATGCAGAGCAAGATGCAATATCGCCTGGTGCAATATAAGGCCACTTCCAAGAGTGTTTGGGTCTCGAAATGAGGAGTCAGACAGGGGATGCCGAATAAGCAGTGCGTGCGCACCGACCCACTTGTACCTGCAGCAGTGGCGGCGGCCTCCTCCATCAGGAGCCGCTCCTTCTCCTTCTGCAGCCGCTCCGTCTCCCTCTGGTGGTGCCGCTGCAGTTCCGCCATTACCTGTTGGTGGGAGGTCTCCATCTCGGCCAAACTGCGCTCACAGGCCTCCTGCCCAGAGAGAGAACACACACGGGCAGCCCCGCTTGGTCAGGGCCCAGGCCCAGCTAGTCCTGCAACCTGCTCCCCACAACAGGGGCTCAACAAGCCGCCTCTGGGAAGCCCACAAGCCGGCGAGAGAGGGAGGCAGGCAGCAGTTCCCTTCCCACAACTATTCCCAGAAAACCCGTATTCAGAGACATTCTGCTGTTGAACCCAGTGGTGGAGGGGAGGGGAGAATGAAAAGCTGTTGGCAGGTAGATTACTAGAGTTGGCGGGAGGAAGGGCCAAGGTGAACCAAGGAACCAGATTCAAACCATGCATAAACATGTGTGAACCTGAGGCTTTTCAAGTGGAAGACTCCTGAATATCTGCTGCTGCTTCTCATAGACAGAAGGATTTGTTGGGTTAAGGATTATGTTCCACTAATAATGTCATAGGCAAATATCACTAGGAGTGGAAAAGTCCTGCAGTTTTCCCTCACTGTTTGTTGGGCGTCCTCATTAAACCAACAACTCCATGGTAAAGTACAAGCGCAGGCCACCTTCTACTGAAAACCAAACATCTTTCCCCACAAGGCTGTCTCTCCACTCACCACGTGGGGGCAGATTAAGAACAAGTAATCCTAGAAGGCATAAAACAAGGGCTTCTCACAACGAGAAAAAAGGGGGAGACACAGATAGACTACACAGTTCTACTGAAGGTTAAAAGGGTATAAAATCACACCCGCAAAGCAGAAAACACGTATTTTAAACCGAGTTAGCACAGAAGTCTCCAGGGATATCTGCACAATTAAGTTTCTAAAGCCAGATCTGTTTAACAGCAAGGGACGTTGTGTCTGCATCACAAGACTTAAATTTGAGATCCAGAGGCAAAAAGAAAAAAGCTCAGGGCGAACGACGCTCGCTCCGTTTTAGAGAGTCCACCCAGAAAGGCTTCTTGTGCTGAAGGGCTTTTGCTGTAGAAGGAGCCAACAAGTTGAGCAAGACTGACTGCATCTTGTTTTGCTGGAGGGGCCCTCAGAATCTCTGAAGAGTTGGCGTTTCTCTTCCTGACTCAGGAATCGAAGCTGAAGATTATTATGAGCCCTCACCAAATATCTTGCTTGTCAACAGGTCTTTGTTTGGGCCTAGACTGAAATTAGGCAGCTAATCATATATAAGGCATACTAAGCTGCCTTGAGTAAAGACAAGCTTTCAACGGTTAACTGCGTTGGCTGCTTGCTTCAGAGGCCGGCAGCCGAGCACACACAAAAAGGCTGTTCACAGTTCAGCTGATGGCCTTGCCTCAAACAATTCTCTCAGGTGCCCTTACTAAGACTGGGGGGGGGGTTAGTTAATGCTATACATCCCCCTCCCACACCCTTGGAAGAGTTATGCAGCCTTACTGAGCTGGTTACACAGTGTATCTCTGCATTCTGGGACACAGAACCCTCAAAGGATACACTGCTAGGGGGAAGCAGCTTATATTTCAATAACAAATGAGCATGAATACAGTATAAGGCAAATGATCCAAACTATTTGTGGCCCAAGGACCAACCTTATGGCAATTAAGTACCCTGGTTTGTTATTTTAAAATCACTTTTATTTTCCGTTGTGCAGCAAAGCCACCTGCCCTCAGTCTCCTGGCACAGCCAACCACCACACTACCATCCTTGCCTCCCCCCCCCCAAAAGGTACGTAATCTTTCAGCCATTTGAGTAGGGCACGACAAGTTTTCTGGCAAGTTACTTGCCAGACATATGTGACCCCACCGTTTCCAAAATCTAGGCACGTGCAAAAAGAGTTAGTTCCAATCTAACCCTTTTGCAGAAGGATTTTTCTGATCATTTTTCAAAGCTGATAGCTTTTGTCATATGCGAGACGCTATATGGTGCGTACTTGCACCAGCCATGGAAATTAACATGGATGAAAGCTCGTCCCAACTGTTGCTGCGAAGGAGCAACAAGAAGCATCTGCCCTCGTCTGTGAAGGGCAAATGAAGAGGGAGATCCCTGCTCCTCTCAATGCATGGCTTGCAGGGGTGGGGGCATGCAGAGGTGAGGAGAACAAGGTGGAGAATACAGCAAGCTCAGCTATGCCCTTACCTGAGAGATGTAGCCTTGAGGCACGTGTCCATCTCTGTGAGATTTTGCATCACTCTGAGCACGCAAGGACTCCAACTGTGACCTCAGGACCTGGATCTGAGCCAATAAGGTGAGGTTTAGCCATATTGCGGGGGTAGGGGAGAAATGAGGATTTAATATCTCTATCTAGCCAGGACGCAGCAAGGCAGGGGACAGAGTGCATGTGCCAACTTTAGGAGACTGTCCTGTTTCTAGAGTCACGCTAGTAGTTCCTCCAGTTTTAAAAATCCACTTATTAAGGGCTTCGCAGTCCAAGATCGCCTACTAGAGACACACTGAGGGTCAGTTCTAGAGTTACAGCCATCACATGAAGTCGAGGAAAACATTCAAGTGTTGGTGGCTCTACTATACATGGGGCCAGTAACATCTGAAAGTGGTTATGACCACATTGGCACTCCCTTGGGGCCGCCTACATAATGAGCAGCTTTCATCTATCAGGACCCCTGGGTGGAGCTGCTGCCCCACAGAACCACCGTCGCCCCACGGAACTGGTTGCACGGAAAGGGGCCCACGCGAGAAACCAACAATACAGATTTGTCTCTAAAGACTGAAGGGCTGGCAGTTTGGGTAGCCACTTTGCAAGGCTACAACAAATGCACTGGCTGCCAGCACGTTTCCAGGCACAAATCAAACGTGATTGGCAGCATCTTGAAGTCTTACACAGGAGAACCTTCGTCCATCTGACTCCACCCATCCATTAGGACAGAGGAGTCCAACGTAAGGCCTGGGGGCCAAATGCAGCCCACAGAAGCTCTTTATCTGGTCCTCGGGCCCTCCCAGCACCATCATCAGCTGCTGAGCTGTGCTGAAGTGTCACTGCTGAAAGGGCAGCACGCATGATAATTGGCCTCTCCCATATCTGGAAAATATAGTCAAGGTTTGTGTATTTTTCCCCTTCTGTTTGCAGCGAACGAGTTCCTAAGTGAGGAAAAAAAGGACTTATTTCTGGTCATGACCCGCTTAATGACAGACACTGAAGACTATTTGGCCCGGTGTATGAAATGAGTTTGACGCCCCTGCATTAAGATCAGGGAAGGCGCACGTCCCACTGCCTTTTGAAGTTTAGCTGGCAGTGACATGTGCGGGGGCCGTCTCATAATGGCCTCCCATGATGTGGACACCTTTGCCCTTACAGTGTGTCTGCCTCTCCCCGCCCCCTCCACCAGAGTTTCACTGGAGAGTGAAGATGTGGCTCTTCCCACAGGCATTACCAGAGTTTCTATAACATGTTGCACTCTGATGTTTTGTCACTCATGCCCTTTGGTTTGCTTTAAATTGCTTATAATGGTTTGTACTGAAATGTTTTTATCATATTGTAAGCTGTACCTAAAGAGAAAAGATGGAAAATCTTAAGTACTGGGGAAGGACATCTTTTGCCCTCTCTGGGGGGGGGGAGGGGGCTCTGTCCACAAGAGAAACTATGCTCCGGGACAAACCATTTATCCAGGAAGAGCTGTGTGCAGCCTAAAACCCCACCCACCTCCACTACGCCTTATGTCGTAAATACTTCCCCCTCTCTTTCGTATGAGCAACATCCCCTCCATCTCTTTGCATGCAACAAGGCAATAAATTACAGTCCGACTTTCAAAAGACCCTCTGCTCAAGGACACCGAGAGAACCAGCCACGTCACCAGGACGACTCCCACCTCCTTCTCCAGGGCCTCGCTGGTCTCCTCCTGGTTCCCTTTGCCGTGGCTCAGCAGGGCCATCAGTGGAACCCGCTTGGAGTCCTTCAGGGGCAGGCGCTCCAGCTCCTGCCACTTCTTCTCTATCTCCTCGCTCAGCCGACTTCTCTGCGCCTCAGAGAGGGGGGACCCCCAAGGCTCCTGGCCACCTGTCTTGTGGCTCAGGTTCCCCATCACGCCGTCCGGCTGCAGCGCTCCGCTGGCTGGAGACTCGAACCACTTCCGCCTCTCCTCCGAGCGGGAGGCCAGGTCCCGCTCCAGCTCCTCCCGCTTGCCCGCTCCATCCGCAGCTCTCGCGCTCCCTCTCGTCCGTTGTGGGGAGCCCTGGTTTAAAGGCCCCTGCTGCAAGGGGGACAGCTCGACGTAGTCAAAGGCGTGGCGCTGCCCGTCTGTTTTCCTGCTGCTGCTGCTCCGGGAAATGACCTCGGACCCCGTGCCCGGCCGCTGCTCCTCGGACCTGGAGGAGCCCTTCTGGGAGCCGTAGCTGCGGAAGGAGTTCTCCTTATTGCAGTCGGAGAGTCTGGAACCAGAGAGAGGCCGCACAAGGCTTAGAGCCGGAACACCGCAGGCAGGTACTACGGAAGGTGCCCGTGCCTGCTCTCCAATCCAGCCTGGGACCACGTCCCTCATGATCCCAAGTGCAGTCAGGCCTACGACACCAGGCGGCGATGCAATATGGAGAAGCTTCCAAGAGGACAAGCCAATGTAAGCGGCTGGGATCACGGCCAGACATTCTTAGGTTCCGCATAAAGAGAAATGCCGCAATGATACGGCCCGGAGGACTCTTCCCTTGGAGAGGGCCCTGAACTGCCTAATGCCAAGGACCTGCCAGGACAGGACGTTAAGTATGATGCAGATGGTGCCCAAATTTCCCTTGATTTGGTAAGTGGACCTTGCTCACCCACCCAACTCCAGGTTTTGGGGCCCTTGGTCAAGATAGCTTTGATGGGCCCCCCTCTCCAAAGAGGGCGGCAGCTCCATTTCCTCCTTGCTGTCACCACCACTAGAGCGCTTGAGGGCAGGTGACCACGGGAGGAGCAGCAGCCATGAGGAGGGGCAGGCATGCCCACTCTGGGAGGGGACAGGTGAGCAACAGCAGCAGCTGCTCCTGGCTGGCATCACCACTTGCTAGCTCACCTGGCAGGCAAGGAGGCTCTGGGCGGGGGTGGGTCCTTCCAAGACACTGGGGCTCCCCCAGCTTTCTAAGGACCCCAAACCAACACCAAGCTCCGTTGCTCACATTCAGGGTTTGAATGTGTGTTTTTTAAGATTGTGAGCCCTTTGGGTCAGGGAGCCATTTAATGTTATCATTACTATTTGACTGTAAACCGCTTTGTGAACTTTGCGTTGAAAAGCGGTATATAAATACTAGTGACTCGACTGATGATCACTTTGGGACCACACAGCATTTTTAGGTCAGAGGTTTGTTCCGAGGAGGAAGGTGGTCTGAAGAGGGGGGGCTAGGCTGGCTAGCACAAGCCACTTGACAGCGCCTGCTTGGCAAAAGTATGCTTGCAGAGCACCTCTGACATAAATTGCCTGGATTGAAGCGGGGTGGGGTGGGGGGAGAGAAAAAGATGATGGTTCCAACCTTACGGCAAGCAGTTAGACCTTTGGCTGCTTTTCAGTTCAATGGAAGCCCTTCCCTTAGCCAAACCAAGCCTGTTGCCATTACAGTGTATTTCTTTTCTTGGATGTGGTTTGGGGTCAAAGTGCAGAATTCACAAGACCCAGGGAACATGGAGCCACCATCGTTCACAAAGCCACCATCCACTCTACAAAGAACCCTATGAGTATTACTTAATCCATAGAACTTCCAGAGACCCCCAAATGTGGAGCCCCAAGAAGCCTCGCAAGGCTTGCAAATGTGGAGCCGCAAGGCTCCTTGTGCTTCATTGCTTATTGCACCAACTAGTAAAGGCTGCAGGACTATCCTGAGGCCGTGGCTAATTATCTGCTGGAAGCAGAAGTCCTTGCAATCTACAACATAAAAAACAACAATAGGCCAAGTGAATGCACAGGGGGAAAGTTTGTGCTTACTGAAGGTAAACGCTGGACAAAAATGGGGCGTGGTCTCCTTCCATAACTGGCACAGTTCTGTAACTGGCACAAAAATAGTTCTAGACGTCACTTACATAGCAGCTTGGGGAGAATACGCAGAGGTATAGAAAAAAATGGGGCTTTTCTGGGGTAGTGCTCAATGGGGCAATTCCCTATGAGACTGGAGAGAATCCTTCAATGACCCATCAGGGAAGCTGATCAGAAGTGCCTTGATCAGAGAAGCTGGAAAGTATTTCTGGGGCACATACTTTGTGACATCTGGCACACTGGCAGGGCGCACACTTTTCCTCAGTGCCTCTATCCAGTTCCGCCGGATTCCTGATGTCATTGCAGACAATGTGAAGATGCCATCTTTAGTCTGAAAGGAAAACACCAAATCTGACTAGGTCAACTTCCCAGATATTCTTTTTACCTCTAACAGAGAAGACGGCATTGAAGATAAAAATCAGGTGGATAAAAACCAGTACATTTCACTGAACTCAACAAAACGTATTTGGCAAACAATTGCCTTCTATTTCCTATTGCCTTCAATTCCCTATAGTTTATGTTTTGACTGTATAGAGACTAAGTTGCAGATATTTAATGTAGATAAAACCACTTTCAAAACATTCATGCAAGTTAGTATCTTGTTGCAAACTCAAGTCCATTCCTGATTAAGCCAGTGGTTCCCAACATTTAGGAGCCTGTGGACCACTGAATCAAAAGCTGGAATAGTCGTGGACCACACGCAACGATCCAGCCACCTGCACACAGAGAAATATAATTCAATTTGTAATGATTGCAGAAGATTTATTATTATACAGAAAGTATGTGGGTTGCAGCTTTTGTTGCCAGCTGCAGCTGTGGGCAAATCCATTCTCTACCCTCTGCGGTGGTTTGCGAGGAAGCATCTTGCCAAGTATCCCCCCCACACACACACACCACCACCACCACCAAAGAGGGCAGAGAACAGACTGCCCACACCTGCAGTCGACATTTCAGTATTTTTAGTGTAGGCAATCCATTCTCCACCCCCTCTGGTGGTTCATGAGGAAGTGCTCACTCAGCAAGATGATAGAAGGCAATCTTTGATTTCCCAAGACCTCACAGACCACTTCTCAGGGTCTCGCAGACAATGGGTTGGGAACCAATGGTTTAAGCCTTTATGCGCCATTAAGCAGTCCATCGTAATTGGGTACAGTCAATAAGGACAATTCACAACTAAGAACAGCCAGCACCCTCCAGTCTTGTGAAAGCCTTCCTTTCTTAAACCATTTTCTACCAATAACGTGTTAGAGCAACGTTGGTAGAAATGCAATCACCAGCGGAAATAGCTTTCTAGAGGGCAGGCAAAATATCATCCCTGATGCAGCTTTACAACTTCGGGGTGGGGAGAGAGATATTAATTCCTGAGATGGAACGATCAATCAGGCCAATAAGCCCAGATGAAGCCTGTGATTCGACACCACCCAACAATCCCAATTCGGCATCATCCTTCGTCTCCATCATTGGCTGAAGAACTGCTCTTCCACTTTACGGAATACCTGTCTGATCTCAGACACCATTCGTAGGCAGCAGCAGGTTTCCAATGCTCTAATGGCACAATGCTGTGCATGCCGACATCCCACTGAGTCCAAGCCAACGTACAAAGGATAGCAGCCTTAATGCCGTCGTAGCAGGCCACGTGGCCCTCTGCTGCACCCAACTCTATGATGCCAAGTACTCACATGTATCTGGAAGCCATAGTTCCGTTGGACTGAGTACTCCGTCACATCGGTGCAGGAACGCAAGTCAATTTCCCCATCCAGATCATCCGCCTGAAATGACATCCAGATCAGAAGCTTGAGATACGCACCTAGCTTAACGTCAGTCACAACTCCTTGACATTTGCCTTCCTTCTTGAACTATGGAGAGCTTCTATTCACCCTTGGATAATTCCTCCCAAGCCCAGTAGATCCAATACTTGTCCATGAATTACTAGAGCAGCAGGTTCTTTGCCGATTCCCTTTCACTTATGCCCTGAGCACCCCATTTTTGCTCACTCAATGCAATACATTCAATGCAACCTTCATTCAAAAATATTAGCCAGCACTTTCCCCACATACTCGGGGAGCTTCTTGGGTATTTCTGCCACCTTGTCCAATACTGGAGATCACACAGGCCAAGATGCTTCCTTACCTCTTCAGCATTAGAGTCCCTGTAATATCTCAGGCTTGAATCTGTCAGCACAAACCAGTGCTTCGTCCACTGCAGACACAACCAGTGGGGAAGGGAAAGGGGAGGACCAGACAAGGGAGGGGGAGAGCTATATTAAAAGGAGATCAAGGAAGCTTCGAAGCTTACCCTCGGTCCAAAGTCAGAAAACAAGCCCGGCCTCCCCCCCCCCCATTTTGTTCAAGTGACCTCCCGCCATCCACTCCTTTTGTTTGTTCAAAAAGATAAACAGGCAGACTTTGACAGGAAGCATGCCACAGGGATTGCAGAATACGAAAGCATGCTGGGTCAAGTGGTAGTTAAAACCCCATTCTTACAAACCAGCCCTTCTTAAGAAACCAGCTATGGATCCCTCTTGTTCCACATTCATAAAGCAAAATGAAAAGCAATTTCCATGGCCACTTCCTCCTTGGAGGAAGGCTCCTTTTCTCACCTCCCCTGGCTCGTGCAATATGGACATCCATCCCTTCTTGAAATTGAGAAGATCCGGCTGGGGAGAGAGAGAGAGAGAGAGAGATTACACATAGAGTTCAAATTTGCCTGGTATTAAGACATGAATCCAAAGAAAAACATTAATTCTGTGCAGAATCCGATTAAAACTTTTAAGAGCTGAGCCCCAAACGGAGCTCAGGAAAAGAGGTTGTCGCATACACGTGTCTCAAGTCTAGAGGCAACATATTCCTAACCTTGCAGAGACGGCATCTTCAGAGGGGAGGCGAGAGGAACGACCAACTGGGGAGAGGGTCTTATTGAGGATGGCACCCTGTTTTGCAAAGCAGTCTCTCCGGGGAGCCTTGCCTGGGGTTTACGTTATTGTTGGGGGGTGTTTGAAAATGATTTTTTTTTTTGCAGATTTCATGATTTTTTAAAAAGTGATGGTATGTGTATTTATTCCAAGTTTTCATTTTTATTAATTGTAAACACTTCAAAAGTGTATTAGATAGGCGATACAGTGTCATATGCAGCCACAGTATTATTTCTAACAGGAAAAGAAATCTATTTTAATTTCTGGAAAATATCTTAAAACATCAAAATGCAGTGTTTTGTGTTTTTAACAAAAACAAACACCTCTAATTATTGTCCTTCAGGAACCGGGTGAAGACCTTTTTATGCACCTAGGCCTTTCAGAAACCTGTGTTTTCATACTGCTTTAATCCACTGCAGTGAATTTTATTGTATACTTTAAATACTTTTTTGGTGTACCATTTTGTGGTGTGCTTTTTTTAAAATGTGACATGCAAGTCTAAAATAAATATTAAAAGAAGTCAGAGTGCAACTAACTTCACAAACCTGGCAGAACTGTCATAATGCCAAAAAACGAGAGATTTCAATACCGCCTGCATGTGACAACTTTGACTGGTTTGACTAGCAAATAAAGCAATGGTTCCCAACCTGGGGGCTGGGACCCCCCCCCCCCCGGGGATTGTGAACCAAGTTTTGGGGGGTCGTGCAGAGCTTGGGGCAGCCATCTTAAAAAGCTGGGCAGAACCATCTTGGAAGCTTCATTCAGGTTTCCCCATCCTCAATGCTTGTGGCTGTGAGGGAAATTGGCCTTGCTATGGGCTCATCTTGGTGTGTGCATATATGTGTGCGATGAAGCCTCCTCTCCAAGGACTCTTTCTGAGCAGGCATGTCATGCCTTCCATGCCTAGGTGAGTCTCAGCACATGGGGAAAAAGGAACGCACATGCTCTGAAGACTGTCTAAAATGTGGCTTTACCACCTTGATCAGCAACGGGATAGAGAAGCCACAACGCATTTTGTGCAATATTGTTCTCGCGGCTGAATCAATCACTGAACCCAAAACTTAATTTACTTTCCAGAATCCGCTCCTTACATTGAAACAGCTCCTTACAACAATGCTGCAGGGTCCGCGTGTTTGCCATTTTTCAGGTACTGGACTGGAGCAGAGGGAGACAAGTGACATGCCCCAATGCTACCAAATAAACCCATGTCAGAGGCGAGATATAAATGCAGGACTAGGACAGATCCTCCCTGCACGCCACTTCCATGACTTCATTCTGCTGGTTCGCATCCCTCTATAAAACACACACTCTCTTCAATATAATCTGTGTTGAGCAGGCGTATAACAGTGATTAAAGAAAGCTCTTGTCTGGTACCAATCACATATTTAAAAAACATACCTTCGTTAGCAATTTTAGGAAACATTTTGGAAAAGAGTAGAAAGCTACTCAAAACTGTTTCACTTAAACTTGCGTAGCATCACCATATTCAGAGTTGCTCACCTCCACACACCTTTAGCCAACCATTAAACTGAGAAAAAAGGTCTTTCCACAGCAATAGAAGAATTATCATACCTGAACCTGTACTAACAGCCAAACTCATATACAGAGTTTATGGAGGGAAAAAAAAAAAAGACACACATGCCCCGAATGGCTTTTTGTCAGAATTGGTGCCAAACTCATCAATCATATTTATATACCGCTTTTCAACACAAAGTTCACAAAGCGGTTTACAGGCAAATAATATAAAGTTAAATGGTTCCCTGTCCCAATGGGGCTCACAATCTAAAGAAATGCAAAACGCCACCAGCAACAGCCACTAGAAAAGATCCTGTGCTGGGGTGAAGAGGGACAGTTACTCTCCCCCTGCTAAATATAAGAGGAACACCACTTGAAACAGTGCCTCTTGCCCATTTAGCAGGGGATAGAATGATTCAATAGAATGAATAGAATCAATAGAATGATTCCAGTCATTCTGTTGTGGATCCTATTATATTTTTAAAGTTAATATTGAGATTTTAAGTGCCAATACTTGCCATCATTTCTTAGAAAGGTGCATTTAACATGCCTTAATTTCATGGAAACTACACAGACATGAGCAAGTTTACAAAATATTAAAATGGCTTGCCTACGGCTATACAACAAGTCAGTTCTGAAACTACAAACACACCTCCCAAAATGCCAGAGACGCTCTCCGCTGCCAAGCAAAACCCCTCCCACACCCCTTCTGTTCGCGAAGTCCTTGTGCAGCAACATGAATGGGGTGGATACGGCTCTAAATCAAAGGGGTAAATGATGCCACACACAATCCCTTATTAGCCTGCTGCACCCCAACCTGTTTTGCCTCTCAATTCAAAGCAGCCGACACAGGAAAAAACGTCTTTATTGCTTCACAAAACCAAGAAGGGCACACCGCTTTCAAAATACAAAAAAAAAAAAATGCACATGCAAAACACCACAACCAGGATTAAACTGATCAGATCAAAAGCCAATTAAAAATATCTGAAAGTAGCAGAAAATTAGAAAGAAAAATGAGAGGTACAAAGGAAGCTTTCAAAAGCAGCTACCCCAAAAGTCTCTTCAACTGTGCTTTGCTCTTTCCCCCCTCCCCGTCCAAAGTACCATACTTTTCAGGCAGCTTCTACCTCCCACTTCCGTATTTTTCTGTATTCTCTCCCCCCCCCAACACACATCCTGTACACCAGCATCTGATGCCTCTTACAGTCCACTCCACTCCCCAGAGGGACAGAGTTGGTGTGCCAAACCTACGTCTCAGATCTGCTGGGTCTGAGACAGCCACAGTTGTAAATGGAAATGAGATCTTAAAACATCCGGCTGTGCTGCTGTCCGGAAGGGAGTTCACCTCCTCCTGGGCTCCAGCAGAGAGGCAGCCTTTACTTGCTTTCCAGGAGAATTAATCGCTCTGGCATTTCTGAAAGAGGGCGAGTGGCTTCCATGCTGCGCAGGTCCATCGGACCAATGCTGCTCTCATCCCAAAAAACATTCCTCTCCACCTTCAGAGTGGCTGCCTGGACATGAAACCGAAAGACACAAAAAGCGACCTGCCCATACCGGAAAGCCGTCTCCATCAAGATGGTCGTTCACTGGCCACCTGTCCTGCGGTCTAAATGGCCACATGCTCCAGCCTGTGTAAGGAGCAGCTCCGCACCTGGATGTGTGTGTTCGCACACACCCTCGGGGCTTCCGCTATCTCCAAGAATACTTCCACCCGCCCGGCGCCAGGTGCCTCAGCAGACCTGGCTCCCCCGCAGCCCAGCTGGGTGAAACTTTCCCTGCTTTCATCTCTCAAGGCCCGAGTTCTTGGGTTACACCCAAGGTTACGGCAGGAGGCAGCTCAGAAGTCCCGGCCCGCCCCAAACGCTACAACCTGATTGGCTGCAGGGGAGGGACACCTGTTGCTACATCTGTGAATCCCAGCCTATGGCTTGCCTATCTGGCTGGGGTGTCCGATTGCAGGGACTGGATGTCAACAGGAAGGGGGAAAAAGAAAACCCACATGGAAACTAGAGCCAGGTGACCGAGGGGTCCTCTCTCTCTCTCGTGGCCTCCAGCACTGCCAAATATTGGGAGAAGGGGGAGGGAAGAGGGGCAGGGAAGGTAAGTCAACAATTGGGGATCGCAAAGCCTCCAAGTCCAGGCTTCAGAGCTCCTCCTCTTATTCAAACCGTCCCTTCCCGAGGCAGATACTACTATGACAGCGCTGCTTGCCGCCATTTCCAGAGGTAATCCGAAGTCAGGGCAGCTCAGAAAGCTGAAGGGAACCGCAGGAAAGCGGTCGGCTCTTGAAGAAAAATTATGCAGAAGACAAAGGGCTCAGAAAACATTTTATGGCATGTCTTGACAAATCTAATTTCTTTATTGTTTTGCGGTTATTTTGTAGGCAGCACAGCAATTTGTCAAGTTTCTGGGGTGGACCAAAAAGGCGGAAGGAGTATAGATCCAGCCACAGGAACATACAGATCCAGCCACAGAGAACAAGGGGTTGCAGTGACATGGAAAACCAAGTTAACGAGTGAAAACAGGGTGCTTGAGAAGTCTTGCTCCCAGCCTCCTTAAAAGGGGCAGGGGCTCAATAAAGTAGTTCTGAATCACTCGGAATGTAATGTGCATACATTTAATTTCCACTCAGCCTTCTCAGTTTTCAAAGGATCTCCTCTAACCAACAGAAGCACAGGACTGACAATGGCAAAGAGGCACAAGCAGTAATCTGCAGCAAAGCTGGCCCACCTACGACTGCCCATGACTCTCCCTGCAGGAGATGGGGAGTCCTCCCTCCTACCCTGTGACAGTCATCTTTGTAAAGCTCCTGGGAGGAGCCAAGACTTAAGTCCGAATATTTTTTTTTCTTGCTTTTTTAAAAGTTAACAAATCACAATTAGTTAATTAACCATTGTCGGGATGGTTTAGAACACGTCTAACTGGCCCACACTGACTAATTGCATTGCAGGGAGAGATCTCCTGAACTGCCCCTTGACACCATTAAAAAAAAAAATCACCATGTGGCCAATTCCACCTCCCTCTCCATTAGGCAACTTCTCCTGGCATACTGGGAGGTGGGGTCTTTCCACCCTATTTGCAAGAAGCCAGGCCTGACGGGCAAGTATCATCTACACGGCCTCATTACAATTTATAGAACATAGATCTACTGCTTTTCAAATAAGATAATTCTCAAAGTAGATGACATAGCAAGAGGAATCTTAAGATAGTCCCCCCCCCGCCTTGAAGATGCTGACAAGCTAAAAAAACACAAGGGAAACATCAGCAAACAGTCACTGGAGAAAGTGGCTAGGCTGGCATGTACCATGATATGTGATATTTCAGAGTACCGGGTGCAAGGGAGTGGCAACAGGATCCAAGCACCTTGTTGTCTCGTGCCTCCCTGGGGCACTGGGTGGGGCTGCTGTGAGATACAGGAAGCTGGACTAGATGGGCCTTTGGCCTGATCCAGCAGGGCTTTTCTTATGTTCTTATATGTATTGAACTGGTGTAAGCGTTAAAGTAACTATGTTGTTGTTTTAATAAAGGTAGTAAATGCTTTATGGACCATCCTTTCCAACTGATCGCAGTCCTCTGATGCAGAATCAAGCCAGTGTTTGAACTTGAAATGTAGAATTGTGCTCCGACGACACACGAACACTGATGCCTCCATCACAGGCCACGTTTCACTCAGCCAACAGGGCATGAATTGAAGGTAACAGGAAGCCAAGGACGAGAAACGAGAAACAGCTGGGGCAAGAAACATGAACACAGTCTAAGCATTTGCTGGAGCATGAACACCAAACAATCGTCCAAGCACCCTATGAGCAGAGGGAAGAAATGCACTCAAGAGCCACCATTGCCTTGATTGAACCCCAAACAGCACTGTCAGAATGTGTTAAATTCAGAAATCCACTGTCCATTAAAACATACACATTTTAAAAAGGCAAGTAGGAATCAGAACAACAGGCGGTAAGTTACAATCAATCCTCATTATCATCTAGGGTTAGGTTCCTGGAAATCCTCGCAGACAACAAAATCATTGATCCTATGGGATCAATGGGGTTAGGTGTAAGGAGTACCTTACCTGCCAGAAGAATCCAGCAGAGACCCTCAGGAAGACAGCAGAGAGCAGCAGGAAGCGCCAAAAGATCTCTGAATGCTGCAGAGACCTTCCAGAGGCTGCAGGGAGCTTCTGAATGGCACCTGCGACCAGCATGGAGCCCTTAAGCATGGCCAGTGGATGCTTCTGCCAGCCATTTTAAAGGGGTCAGCGATGCCATTCTGAAGGCCCCTGCAGACTTTGGAAGGTCTCTGCAGAGTCGATAATGAGGACAGAGGCGCAGATAACGAGGAAAGTAGCAATTCTGCCTTCTCACAGATAAGTGAGGTAACAGATAAAGAGGATTGACTGTATCATATGCCAACCCTCTAGTCATAGAGAAACAGAGAACAAGGAGGCAGACAAAAACCATTAAGCCTGCGATTTAACCATGCATTTGAACATCAATCTTTCCCCATGGTTCTCTTGGGAGTCATTTTAAATTCTACACACACCCCGCTGGCAGCACCCAACAGGACACCAGTCCTGGAACACAACTACTGATTTCAAACTGGACTTCTTGCAACGGCAGCTTTAGCTCATGAGCGCAACTCAAAATCAGTTGTAACCTCTCCATCCCACATGCGTTCTGTCAAACATCTTTGACCCATCAGAAGCGTCCTGGCATCAATGGCCAAACCCAGAGCAGCAAGCACATGCTTATCCCACTTCTGAGAAGCCTTCATCACATTCCCGATTAACCATCAATGTTCATGTTGCTGCTTCTCAGAAAAAGGAACTCATCAAGAGTTTTAGAAGAAAACGCCACATTTTTAGAGAGCTGGAGAAAACACCAACAACTAACAAGCGATTATAACACACAACTCTAGCGAGTTACACCCAGATTTCAGAATGGGCTGAAAGGAATGCAGCATGTGTAATATATTGGCATTTTTGCAGTCAAATGTTATACTGTTTCCATGGCACTCTCAATCCAAACAGACCCAGCCATCATGCAGATTCTAAGCAAGATACCCTGAAAGGAGCAACAACAATAAACATCAAAGGGATGAGATGGACAAAATCCACCTAATAAGGTGCGGTGTGTGTCAGGCATTTCTCCTTGTGGAAAATAAGAGCAAGCATAAAATTAGACCACATTTACAAGCGATGCTAAATAAGGAAGAACTGCAAGCTGCTGGGGACCAGGTTCTGCTTGGTGACCTTTCATATTATGCTGCACAGAGCTGGGTAAGAAGATATCCAGAGCTTTTGCTTGAGGTATCTACAAAAATATCTTGTCCCCCAGGAATTGGTTTTCCCCCCATTCCTACAGGATATCTCCATATTTGATGCTGAGAATGGACTGTTTTATCCTGTAGCAGCATTTAATGCTGCGTTTTGCATCTGTCCAGTTGTTAATCTTAGATTACTGCATGACATCTGTATTATATATTTAATATAGAAAGGCAGGCTATGGAGCAGCAACAGAAAGACAGAATTTCTATAGCAACAATAAGCTCCGCTAAACTGCAGCTGGAGAGAAGAGACAGATCTCTTTCAAGGCAGAAGATGGAACCACCTGGTGCAGCCTTGCAAATAAGATTGTAAGCTTCGTTCTATACCACTCAACAAGAAGTAGTCCAGTGCTGATATAGCAAAAGTTCAATCAAATGGCTTCCTGTCCCCAAAGGGCTTACAATTTAGAAATATGCAGAAAAGATACCAGCAACAGCCATGGAAAATACACCATGATGGGTGAAGAGGGACAGCTGCTCTTCCCCTGCTAAAAATAAGAGGGTACGACTTTAAAAGGTGCATCTTTGTTAGCCCAGATAATTTCCAGAGAGAGAGCCACATCAGTCTGTTGTAGAAAAGACCAGGAGCCTTCTGGCACGGTGAAGATGAACAAGTTCACTGCAGCAAAATTAAGTCACTTTAAAAAAATTAATTGCAGCCCTGTTGCCTATCCAGACACAGGAATTCTCCTTTGGGGAGTAATCTGGCATTGGGATATAGCTGAGTTTCCACCAACTCTTTGCTTCATCATATCCCTCTTTCAGGCACAGGAAGGCAAAGCTGTGGTGCTTTCACACCTTGAGTTCAGAATCAGCAACTAGTAGAGGTCCTCCTACTAGTTCAGACAGGGATGCCTGAAATATGTAGAACAGCAAACCCAACAGGCAAAGGTGAGCCACAAATGGAGGCAGTGATCCCAATGAGATCTTGCACAAGAGAACATGGGAGACACACTTTACAATTTTAATATGGCAAACTGGAAGCTAAAGGTCAGTTGGAAATGGCTGGTGAAGCTCAATATTTCATGGTTTTTTTGTGGGGGGATGCGTAACAAGACTCTTCCTTCACTACACCCAAAAAAGGAGCCCTTTTTAGGAGCCCACCTTTAGGAGCCCACGTAGTTAGGTAAAGAAACAAAAGGCTTCACTATCAAGGACTGAAGGGGGTTTGCATTGCAAGAAGAGATTAAGAGAGACTTAAATATGCTTTGCCCAGCAAAAATCAGGCTTATGGGGGACATAATAGAGTAGAGTATGCAAGGAATGTAAACACAAAGGGAGGAAAGAAATTGCTTAGGATGGCACAAATGGGGAAAGGAGGAGACAGAAAGAATGTTGCTGAGACACTTAGGGAGGCAGTAGGCCAACTAGCTAAAAATCTCCTGTTGGGAGGACAAATATCTTACATGCTAGGAAGGAGAGCCAAGTCATTGGCCAACACTCTCACTTCAAGGCTTGTGGAACATTTCCTACCAGGAGGCAGAGCTGGGGGAAACATAACCTAGGTCTGGGGGTTTGGGTATAATAACATAGGGTGCAAAATGCCCCCAAGTGCTGGATTTAACTATGGAAACCAGCATTTTAAACACATGCCCAGCCACAAAAAATGCTGGGTTTTCTGGGGAAGTGTGTATGTGCCTGCTGTACCTCTTTTGCTTGCACGACTGCTGCAAGAGTTAAGTGGCAAGAACTTTTAAAGCACCAAGTTGAAAGGAGATTTTGTATAATTTGTGGCAGCACCATTTTATTTTATTTGAAGAATTTATACCTGCCTTTCCTGTGCCGAAGCAAATGCCCAAGGTGGCTTATGGGCAGGCTAGTCTAAACCAGAATTTTTTCAATGGGTTTTTTACAAATACACAGTATTCAGTGATTCACCAAATCCTCAGTCCCAGATGCAGCCTTCACAGTGTGGTTCTCTCCTCTGGCTGCGTGCCATTAGCACATACCACCCCAAGGTGGTGGGAACAAGGCAGTTCCCTGGCTTTCTACACCTAACACAAACTCCAGTGTGTGTCAAACCAGCCAATAACAGCTGGACAACAGTTACATTTGGAGGCATCTGGCAAAAGCAGTCCTGCAGAGAGATTAGCTTGATCTAAGGACACAAGGATATAGCCATGGTTTGTGAAGTCTTGAGCAAAACTCCCATCTCAGCTGCAGTTTTGCCATGCAGGAAAAAAATTACCTAGTTCAAAAGAATACTATCTTTTAATACCCATATTCACAAGCAAGGCCAAATGTTTTGCAGTTAAAAATGCTACACGAATGACAACTGGTTGGATAGGTCTATAAAGAGGAGATTGTCACTGATGTTTAAAAGGAGCACAGGTAATAAAGTGGGACGAAAACTTTTACCCTTAAAAGGAACTGCAGGAAAAGGCATTCATGGTCCCGTTGTAGTCAAGCCAAGAAAGAAAAAACCCACACATGCTTCACGTTCTTTTGCAGAAAATAATTGCTTCTAACTAAACGATGATTTACAAAAGCCTTTTCATACCTGCAACAGCTCCAAGCACCCTGAACTGCATCTGTCTCCTGACACCTCAGAAAGCAAAAGAAAGCGGTAATTATTTTATTAATTCAGCATTTGTGTGCCACTTTTCTAAACTCTACACGAAGCAGTTTACAATGAAGCAACACAAAACCAGAGCTCCCATGTAATAAGAACAAGGTAAAGGCGACGGCATACATCCCAATATCATCATTAATATCAGAGCCGCAGAGAAAGCCCAATGCAAACAATTAAGAGCCCAGACAGCAAAGGGAGGTTTTGGGGGGCTCATTCAAAAGCATTCAAGTGCAGGAGCCAATCAGATCTCCTTCATAAGTGTGTTCTGCAAAGACAGTGCCAACATGGAAAGACACTGCGATCGCAATCCGGACGGCACTCTAGGCCAGCACAAGTTGCTTGTGCTGGACTCTGAGCATTGCAAATGTGTCATAAAGCACATTTGCGCCACTCTTAGAGAGAGACCAGCAAGCGCACAGATATGCGCTGACCTCCCTGGGCCTGGGGATGAGAAGTTGGAGGGAGGCAGAACACGGCAAGGCGGAAGATGGGCAGGCCTGTGGGCTGGTGAAGATGGAATCCGGCACTTGGGCCAGATCCTGACCTCCCCCACACACACCCGGTCGGCCCTGATCCAGCCACTCAGACACCACCAACAGGGATAAACTCTCCTTCCTCTATTCCTAGCACAGGTCATTAACCAAAGCTGTCCCAAAACCAGGTTGAAAAGGGTCCGGATGATCAGTGGAAATCTTTGAAGCTGGGTCATCATGATGACATCCTCAAGCACTCTGCCCAAGAATAGCAGGTTAAACACTGACCAGTAATTACCTAGTACAGTGAAGTTCACAGAGTGCTTTTTCAACAGAGGGAGGACAACAATTAACTTTAAGCAGGATGCAACCACACCCTCCAAGTGCGACATGGGTATCATCTGTCCACTCAGCCAGTCCTGTCCTCCCAGCTTTTACAAGCCAGGAAGGGAAAGGACCAGTTACACACACAGGCCCATAACCTTGGGCAGAACAAACTGAAAAAGAACCCATAATCACAGCACAAATGGATGCCAAAGATATCTCATCAAGGCTGGTCCAAGTCATAACAGATGCAAGCAATTTTATCTGCAAAGTGCTGAGCAAACCGGTCACAGCAGCCCAAGGTGAAGTAAAGCCTTGCACACGCTGGCCCTCTGCAGACACAATGGTGGGCAGAGAAGCCAGACTTCTTTGCTGCCATCATTACCACGGAGCGGGCTAAGAAAACGGTCCCTGATCCGTGTTCGGTTGATCTGCAGAGGCTAGATTGGTAAAGGGCTCAAGAGAGCAGCCACCAATAGGACAGTTTAAGGGACAGGGAGAAAAGAGAGAAAAAGCCTTCCTATGCTTTTAGAGAGACTTAATCCCCTGAACCCAATGCCAATGAACAAGCTCCTCTGTTAGGTCCAAGCTTTTAGCCTGCTTGAGCTATGCTGGGTCATACTTTCCAACCCCACAATAGGACATTAGTTTTCGGAACGCTCATGGATAAAAAAAATTCTGCGGGTAATTAAACCCGTAGATTCTGCCCACATATCCTCTCCGAACCCAATCAAAGCTATGCCCCAGTGAGGTTCAGAGGGCTTTTTGAGGCCCACCAAGGCTGCAAGCATCTGTGCATGACCTTGGTGGGACTCCAAATGGCTATTTTGGCCAAAATACTGTGAAAACTGTGAAGTGGCTTTTTAATGCCTTTTAAGGACCCACTTTGAGCCAAATCCATGGATAAATAGGCTCTACTCGTATATAATACCACTTTTCAATCAAAAAGAAGTCCACAAAGCAGTTTACATAGCCTAAAGATAGAGGACTATCTAAGTGTCTCAAGAGGGCTCACAATCTAAAAAGGCGTAGAAAAGACATCTGCAATAGCTAATGGAAAAGACAACACGCTGGGGTGAAGAGGGTAATTATAGGAGATCCACTATGTTAAAGAGGTGCCTCTTTGCCCAGTTAGCCCAGACACTGCAACACCAGCAACAGAATATTGTAAACACACATACACACAAATCACATGAGAAATGGTGAAAAGTCACTTGCCTTGAGTACAAGTCATCCTCAGGTGACCAAACAGAAACGCTTTTGTACACCAGAGGGTTGATCTCCCTCTCTGCTGTCCCTATCACCTCCCACCCAACAAATCAAGCTATTATTGTGCCACAAATGACTAACAGGCATATGTGTGGGAAGAGTGAACGAGTAAATTTTCTAGACTTATCTGAGAGTTGAACATGTGCGCACATACAACAGCTATCCCTGCAACAGCTATCCCTGCAAAAAATATTCTTTCCTTAGGGAATAATTTGCAGAGTACTTCCAGATGACCCGGATAAACGAAAACTTGCAGTCCAAGAACAATCAAAAATTTCTAGTGAAATCTGAAAATGGAACATTTGAAAATTTCTCCCAGGGGGTGGGGAAGAAAAAATGACAACATGTATCCCAAAGATAGTTTAAAGCCATCTAGAAAGCTGGAACACACCTAGTTCAAGGCAGCTTAATTATTAGGAAAATCCAAAAATGAAGCAATTCTCTCACTTTACAATTAAAAACTGGAAAGGAAATCCTAAGAACCCAGCACTGAGCAAACAAAGCAGCATATAAAAGGTGGAAAGTTGGAGTTCTATGCTGACAGAAGGATACAGTCAAGCAGCTAGTTGGTATGCTCCCACAAGCAGCATCCCCCGTTTCCTCTCCATCCACCTCTTCCGACTTCCACACTCAAGAGGGATCCATTTTGGACTACTCACACATGACAATTACACCAGTGCGCACGTGTACAAGCTTCTGTGTTTTAAAAAGCCAGCCGAATGAAGCAAACCCTTCAAAAGCACAGGGTAGCAATTGCAAGCGCTGATGCAAATGCAATGAACACATGTGAATAAGTGTGTCTGCACAGATCTCAGGTGCTGCATAGTACGTACTGTGTGGGCAGGAGGCATGGAGACTATTGAGTTGCTGGTACTGCCTGAAGCTAAGCAGGAGAATCTGTGGTCTTGTTTTTGGATGGGAGATGGAATGTCAGGCTGTAGGACCTGTTGTGGCAGGACAGAGTCACGGTGGAGCTGATTAGCCAGCGTGGGAATGTGTGAGAAGACCAGCAGGCAAAAGAACAGAGTATGACCTTGAGGACCTGTCCAGGTTCAACTTACAATTGAAGACACACAGCAGGAGGAGAGAACCACACTGTGAAGGCTACATCTGGGACTGATGATTCGGTGAATCACAGAATACTGTAAATTTATAAAAGCACCATTGGAAAATTTGGTTTAGACTAGTCTGCCCATGCCAGCCACCTTGGGCCTTTACTTCAGCATAGGAAAGGCAGGATTTAAGTTCTTCAAATCAATAAAGAACACAAAAATTGTACATGCATACAATACATAACAGCCTAAATGTAACACAATGGTGGCACACCACTTTCCTATGCCCCCTGTGAAGGCAAACAGCTTATTACAGCATTTGGGGCCAATGGGATATTATGCAGAATGTGGCCTGGTGGCAGTGTTAGGTTTTCTTTTTCCAAAACTGCATGCTACAAGAGACCATGAAACTGGGGGAGAGAGGGGGAAGCTTTAATACTTTGCCCCCACTATAGTTCTACCTCCTTTTTGCAGACCCCCCCCATACTATTTTGTACAAAAAAATCTCAAGCCCGCTGGGTCATGTGGGCTTTATATAGTGGCTAAGAGACTGAGCCACAAACCAGAACTTCCTTGGTATGAATCTTACCTCTGCTTAGTAAGTGCATGGCAGACCTAGGCAAGTCATACCTTCTCAGCCTCTGCCACTACCTGACATGAGCTGAAGGTACAGTAACTGGTTCTACGTTGAGTTATATGTGCAGTAGGCTACCATTTGCTTGATGACTGCAGTCATTACTTTTGGGGAAATGCTGAGGAAGGCACTCCTGAAACACAGTAAATGGCATTGATCTCCTGGATCAACCCCATAGGAGAACTGAATAACTCTGCTCATAAAAACATAGCTATGGAACAACAGCATCCACTCTAAACAGTGGGAAGCAGAGAAAGAAAACAGATTTGCACTTTTAAAAAAGTGCAGTAGTGTTCCTCTTATATTTAGCAGGGGGTGAGTTAACTGTCACTCTTTACCCCAGTGTCTTTTCTAGCGGCTATTGCTGGTAGTAGTCTGCATTTTTTTTAAGATTGTGAGCCCTTTTGGAACAGGGAGCCATTTAACATTATTTTTTGTCTGTAAACCACTTTATATACTCCTTTTCAACAAAAAGGTTACAAATACTATCTGATTGAGACCTGCCTTTTAGGTCACTTTCTTTGCATTGACAAGCAATTAGAAGGATGTTAAACAGGGCAATTAACCATTATGAAGCATCTTGAGTAGGGACAGCCACAAATATTGAACTGGGAACGTGACTGTGCTGGCAAGGGAAACAAAAACACGTGGCCTATTCCAACCTTGCATTTCTGATGAGATGGACTCCTCCAGATTAAGCCGTCCCCTTCCTGTACTCCCAGGCAAGCTTTGGCTATCAACCAAAGACATCATCTCCTAACAAAGGCAGGGAGAATGCAAAACAAACACTGAAGGGGTGGGCAGGCTGGGTTAGGACCCAGGCCACTGCTCTGCAAAAGGGGGTGGGGTTCAATCCGATCCCACTCTCGGGCCTCAAGAGGGGAAAACAAGTTCACATGTCAGCTTCTTCCTCTCCCCCTTCAGCTGGTTTATGGGGCAGGGAGGTGGGGAGAAGAGGAAAAGGAGTGGTTTCTCCAGGAAGGATAGGAAGGGCTGCAGGATGCTGCAAGGCCATGGGAAGAACTGGCTGACAGCTCACCACAAAGCCCAGGGCCACAGCTTTCCCCTAATATGGATGTGCCTCACTTGCTACCTTCATTCCTGCTGCAACCAGCCATAACAAATCAGGCTGTCAGCCGCCCACATCTCAGTAGACAACACTCAAGGCCCAGCCGGACTCGACTCTTCCTTCAACACTGCTTAGGCAAGAATAGATACGTGCACGGTCCTTCCTCCAGCTATGGAGCAGGAGAAGACTTCCATTCATTTTCACCTTCTAGAGCAAATCCTCATTTTCTGGCCAGTGATCAGGCCATGAATGCAGACCCACTGGAGGCCTGAGAAATCTGCTGCCAACCTGGGGCTGCAAACACGCAGGGGGGGGGTGTTGCACACCTGGTAGGCCAGTGCTTCTCAAACTGAGTGACGACCCAATTTTTGGTGGGTTGCAACACTGGCACACACCACATTGCAGAGCAGAGCTGCAAGGCATTATGGGGCTAACTCTAACCCAACTAACCTTATTGGCTGTGGTGTGCCCTAGAATGCTTTGTAGCTGGCGCTAGCCATGATCCACTGCAGATCATGGAAGTAGGTCATGGAAGTAGGAAGTTTGAGAACTACTGAGCTAGGCTGATACATGGTTCATGGGCGACAGTGTCTTGGGGTTGTCCCCAGGAGTACCCGCCACCCATCCATGGCATAGTGAATGCTGCCACTACCAACCAAACAGGCATCCAGGGGGTGGCCTGGACAAATGAGCCCTTAGTCAGAGGAGCCGTGGCCAAGGGCTCATCTGGTCAGGCCAACCCCTGAACGCCTATTTCGAGGACAGCAATAGCATTTACTCTACCATGAAGGAGGTGGGCGGAGGGTACCCCTGGAACCCAGAATCGGGACTACGCTCCAGAAACCCTCAACAACCCAACACTGCTGATGAGCTGCATTGCTACAGCACATGCTTTGCATGCAGAAGAAGATCCCAGGCTCAACTTGTGACACCTCTAAAGCAGAGCCAGGAGAAACCCTTGCTCAAATTCCAGGAGAGCAGCTGCCAGCCAGTGCAGGCGACGCCGAGTTGGACGGGAGGAGTGACTTGACTCAGTAAGGCAGCTTCATCTATCCATATAGGTCACATGCGAATGTCACGCAAATACAGGCTGAGTATCCCTCATCCGGACTGCTTGGGGCAGGAGGGTGTCTGGATTTTGGAATAATTGCATAACTAGAAGGAGAAACTCTTCCTCTTGCTCTTTCCCACTGTCACCTTATTGGGTGTCTACTGGCCTCACTGATATTTTTCAACACTGGCACACACCACATTGCAGAGCAGAGCACTTACAGCCTGTACTTGGGAATGAGCACAAGCTCTTCTAGTGTTCACATTTTAGACAGTCTACAAAAAAAAAGCCTTAGACAAAAACGTCCGGATTTTGGTTGTCCAGATAAAGGATCATCTACATGTACCCCACAAACTCTCACATTTACAGACACACACACAAAAGCTGTCTGCCAGCATCCCCACTCCCAAACCACACACCCCACCCAGAGCTTATCTGCCCTTTGAGACCATTCCCACTCAGAGTTGGTGAGCCCTTTTCTGACACACGATGTGGGCAGGGCTTCCCAGCAACAGCACGGGCCTTCAGAGGTTGTGCAGGTTGTGCTTGTCTACAGTGACCAACAGAAACGGGTGGGGCTGACCCCTGAAGACTTTTGCGGAAAGAGAAGCACCGCTCAGCACTGCTGGAAAAACAACCGGAAGGCTACGAGGTGAGACAAGCCCAGAGGCCACGTCCCTCTCACAATCCTGTGGCTGCTTCTAAAAAGAAGCCGTTTGGCATCTTGGAAGCAGTCGAGACGAGCCTTCGAGGCTCCCTGGGGTGTTTTTTTTCCTCTCTCCCCCCCCCCTCAATTTGGCTAATGTTGGTCTCCAAAACGAAGAGGCGCACACCCTCTCCCTGGAGGCTGGGTGGGTGGAGGAAAGGATGCAGCTGCGCAAAGTTCGGTTCTGGAGCACCTCCGAGGGTCAGGACAGACCCGGGCGTCCGAAGGCGAGTCAGCGATTCCTCCCCCGGCAGGGAAAGAACATTGCCCCAACCCCACGGCGCTTCCTAGTTACAAGCACGCTGGCTCTACAAACTGGGGGTGGGAGGAAATAAGCGAGAGGAGTAAAACGAGAAGGTCGCCGAAAAGCGCTCGTTGAAGCAGATGCACGCCAGCCTTCCCGTTAACACAGAGACTCTCATTAAATGCCTGGCGAGGAATGATGTGTTACCCGTAAACGCACATACACCGACCCAACAGAAGATAGTTTTGTTGAAAAGGTATCGCGTTTATCTGTACCGACGTTTGCGTTGCCCGCCCAGGGAGGGAGGATGGTGCACACCCGCGCACGAAGGTGTGAACCCCGTCAAACCTCGGACCATCAACGTGGAGGGACGGGGAGGCCTGAAGGGTCAAGGACTAACGAGGAAGGTCAGATCCTGACTCGCCCGAGAGCAAAGGGAGGGGGGGGGAAAGAAAGCAGGGCTCCTGAACGAAAAAGAAAGGGGGGGGCTTGATAGGCTTCCCGCACTCGTTTGCTTACCCCCAAAAGGCGGAGAATCGCGGGGAATAATCCGACCCTCGTAGCCGAAGGGCAGCTGCAACTCCTACCTGTACACGCCCTCCAATCGCTAGCAGAAACTTCGACACACGACCAGGCTGCAGTAGCAGGAGGGCGCTAAACTCACCGTCATGCTGGACTCCGTCTCAGTACAAAAAGGTGTTTAAAAGGGGGTTGATTTAAGACACCCCGAACTCCATCCCCTCCGCCGCCTCTCCTGCAGCGGCTTCAGCCTCCTCGGTCTGCTGGGTCTGCCCAGAAGAAACTTCCCCCCCCCCTCTTCTTCTCTTTCTTTCAAAGCTTCCTGGGAGGGTCCTCGCCAATCAATGGCGATCTACCGACTTGAAACTTTCTCAGGTCTCAAGTTGCAAACAGCCAATGAACACGCGAGGAGGAGGAGATGGGGTGGAGCCTAGCTGCCCCGTGCAAAAAAAAAAAAATGTAAAGGGGGGGTTTAGGCTGGGGATAAAAGCTCAGGATAAAGAGGGATCGCGCGCCAGGCAGCGCGTCCGGCCACTGGGCACTATCGGGGAAGTGCTGCTGCTGCCCACTGGAGGCAGGCTGGACAGGCGAACCGAGCAAGCTGCCGTTTATACCGCGCCACGCCTCAAAACCGAGCAAAACTGCAGAGGGCAAGATTTAGACAGGCGCATGGACGCCGACAGTGAACTCAAGGGGTTGAGCGCCCCGCAGACTGGAAGCCCAAAGGGGGCCCAACTCCCAAACAAGACAGGGAGCCGTGCATACTCGGGAGCCTTCCCGCCTATGCAGAAATGGGCCACTGGTCAGCGGAAAGTAAAGAACGCCCCCAACAGCATCAGAAGTTCTGAGCATGCCCTCTGCGCCCCCACGTACAAGGGTGAAGGTGACCGCAACACTGGAATTGGCCCACTGAGGCCTTTAACCGCTTCTAGTACCCTAGGAGTGGGTGGGGAGAGGCAACAAGTACCTGCTTTTTTTTTTCTAGTACACTCCCTGGAGGAAGAGGGAAGCTGGCTCGGCCTGTTGCAGCAAAAACAGCAGATACACTTGCGGCACCATGCATTTGTAATATACAAAACCATTAGTGGAGGACGGCCTACTTCCTCTTGGGCATGAATTAGTATTTAGCAGGTATGGCGTGGGTGTGTACATGTGCACACAGAGAAAAAACAAACATCCTGTGAACAGTGAGGCCAAACAGCCGTAAAATGCAAAACGTATAGGCTTTGGAAAGAACTGATCATCGCGCAAGATAAAATGCAATTCACAACAGCAGCAGGCACCGGCAATAACAAAATCCCCCAAACTTTGCTAAGTTAATTCACCCTGTAATGCAACTGGTAAAAATGGGGGTCCAGAATGGAACCCCAGTGGATACCAGGGCATGCCTGTAATAGACAGTTCACAAAAGATGAGGTGGGGAGCAGGTTTGTTACAGTTCAATTTTTGATTTAAGGTGTTAACTTACCAATCAAGCAAAAATCCTTTGCAAACCTGTTCAGAGTTCAGATGCATTTAACAGAGTCTCACAACGTCCTCAAAACAACTGAAGCAAACTTTTTTTTAAAAATGCACGTACTGAAGGGCGAAATGCTTCCCGCCCCCGTTTGTATTCCACCAGCTCAGTGGCTTACCTGAGAACTCCCAGGCAGTCTCCCATCCAAGGTATCAAAATCGACCTGTTTTGCTTCCAAAGATGCAACTACATCCATTCAGACTGCTTTCTATGTATTCTATCTTCTATTGCATTTGTACTACATTTGTACTACAATGCAGCACTATGGTTACAACAGCGTTGCCAGCACTCCCAGGACCAGTTATGGCGAAAAAGTTTCTCCTGCGCTTTCCCCCCGTCTCTCTAGAATGCACCAGGAGTAGAAAAGGGTAGCAAATTTAGATTTTAGAAAAAATAAATTACTGTGGGAGAAGGAGCTGATTTCTCTACTTTGGCTGCCCAGCATAGAATGTAGCAAGGGAGCTGCAGTTGAATTTTTCAGGTGAGCTTAACTGGAAAGGTTGAATTTCATTCTCTTAGCTGCATTGCCCTGCACGTGAAGGACGCTCCTGATTATACTTGCCCTAATCACAAGGGAATTGCAACACTTTTTGCCTTGGGTGACAATTTCTGTCTCTGTTCCGCTTGCAAACGTGAGCAATAGCACAAATACTCAATGAATAACCGAGTACCTGGCTCCAGTAAATTAATGGCCCGATGTATTAAACTAATTTTTCTGTGATCGTAGGGCCAAATTTCTTCCTGGAAGTGAATAGGCCCAGCTTTGCTGCAGCTGTTTCTTGGGAGCCCCAGGGCACTGAAAAAAAAAATCGGCAATAAAGCAGCTTCATCTTTCCAACAAGCCAAATTAACAGCACAGTTCTATGTCTACTTAGAAATAAGTTGCATAATAGTCAATGAGATGTATTTCATGCATGTGTGAATGGGATTGCAGTTGTGGCTTGCCAGAGAACTGAAGGAGGGGAAGAAAAGCGAGCCTCTCCCCCAGAGGCCTTCATTCCCACACCCATGTTTCAGCAATGTGCAGTATTTGCAATACACCTTCAGTGCATACAGTTGTGCATGGAAAGGTTTCTCTCAGAACAAAAGCATACCATTTGCCAGCTTCCACGCAACCTTTTTCCACTCCTGCGACTCCACGGTGGTTGTCATATTAACTTACATTTCTACCTTACTTTCTCCAAAATTCGCTCCAAGGAGCCGTTATGTCATTGTATAAAATTAAGTTTAATTCCAATAGCACTGCCAAAAAATGAAAAATTCCAAACACATCTAACATTAAAAGCTGATAAAAATTTCCAGGAGTAGTATACCTCAGTGCAGCCGTGTCCCTGGCCCACATGCCACCCCGGGGCAGGACGCGGACTGCCGCCACCGTCCAGTGGATGCCACCACAGGCCCCACCCCCCACTCATGTTAAGCTCCCGGAGCCTCGCACAACATGCCTTTGTGTTCTGAAGGCTTCAGAACACCTGTAAATAATACTTTCAGTTTTGATTGGAAAACCAGAAATACTGTTTAAAAGTGTTCTGAAGCCTTCAAAATGCTGTGAAGGCCTGCTGTGGGCAGCACCTGGAGCAGTTGCCCCCCCCTTTAGCAAAATGGAAGGACTGCCACTGCCTCCATGTTAATGTGACCACAGGAAAGAAGAACCTTCAAAAAGGCCACAATTAAGCCAATAATTGTTTTTCAGGAGCAATTCCATGTCTACAAGGGACTGCGGACACAATCCTACATGCAGTCTGATAGACACGCGGAGATAGCATACAAGACCATTTCTAGAGGAAAGTTTCGCAACCAACCAAAAAATAGAGTCATGACGACCCTTTGGTGAATCCCAAACCCACTGTTCAGGAACCACTGCAATTAAGCAATGCTGCTCTGCATCAAAGAAATCTACATCAGCCAATCATAGCTTTCCCTTTTTATTAGGAGTAGTCCAAGCTGCATGTGTGACTGATCTGATTCTCAGCACCAAACTACAATCCCCAAGAAGCTTTGGGGGGAAATCCCATGAATGGCTGCATACTTTTTTAAAAAACACATTTCTAGTGCACTTCCTGCACAGTTCTAGTGCACTTCTAGCATGGTTAATTTAAAAGTGACAAAATGGCATCCTCTCATAGTGTATTGTTACCCTACATTATGGAGACGGCTATGTTCTTGACAGGTTCTTGCATTGGTTTTGATAGAAAATAGGTGAAAGTGATGTCAGCATGGTGGTGGCCATCTTTTCCAATTCCAAGCTTGCAACTGAAAGATCTAGTGTGGGGAGCATGATAGAAGTTAAAAGAATGCAACCTGAGCATGCCGGAAGCTTAAAAAAAGCTCTCTAGAACGTGAAGCTAAAAAAGAACTTATCCAGTGAAAGCAAAACAAAACCTATACGCTTCAGGTACCATGAACAGATACATCCACAATGGGAGATAAGATGAGAAGTACTGTTTTTTTTTTCCCATTTCTGTAGAAAGCAAGCCCCATGTTTATAACATGGTACATAGTTTAAAGAACTGTATTCAAGTTTTGTATTCCGATGTGGATGTTGCCAAAAACCAGTTTCAATCATGCGACCTGTAGCAGGCTCTTAATAAAGGACCATTCTCAATTAAAAGTGACTTACTGAATTTTACCTTCCAGCAACTGTAAGCTACATTTTTGGAAGAAATGCATATGGAATACGCTCTTCGGATCCCACTAAAATAAAAATGAATTGTTTGTGACCTAGTTGGCATTCAGCCAACCTCCTTTCAGAAGTTTCCAAGTAAGTTATTCAGGAGAAGAGAACACTTACAACAACTGCCGTACTTTGAGAAATTAATACAGGCAAGCTATCACCTACATCACATTCATTTAAGGCACTGGGCAGATGGGAGGCAGAGGCAGCTAATGACTTGCTTAGCAGTACATCTGCTGTAGCATGTTATTCTCTTCACCCCCACCCCCATCTTAAGCTTTGGTTACATTACTCCATTTGTAAAAAGAGGTCAATTTTCTTTATGTGTATTTGTAAACTACCTAGCATCACTCTCTCACACACAGAAACTTACCTAGCTATGATCAGGAACCACTAGCAAAGGGACTTGGGAATTCTGCCCTCAAATATTCCAAATTCATCAGCAAAGACATCCAATTTCTCTGATGGACCGTGGCCATAGGTATTTATTCAATTCCCCCACCCCACCCTTGAACAGAGTTCAACTAAGCCATTTCCCTTACTGGTGTCACGATTAAGGTGTGTTGCGTGCTCAGCAGTAAAGGCAATGTCTGGAAGAGAGGCGATGCAGGTGTGAGGTTTGCCCAAGGCGTACACGTAGACGCACATCATTCCTTTGCAGCTGCATTTTTCGAGCAGAGGCTTGCTCAGTGTGCAAATGGACTGGGGGTGGGTGGGCACTGTATAAAGGAGGACTTGTCGACGCAATGCCTGCAGATGAGGTGACCTGGGATGCCATCCATTTGCCTGCTGCACTAAACATGCAGACTCACACACGTTGGATTCCTCTTTCAATTACTTCTGCCTCAGAGCCGCCAACGCCTGAAGAACAGAACACTGTTCATGATGTTTTGAGTTTTCCAATCACTTGTGCACATCTCCTTCCAACCTCCTCTTACAACCAAGCACTCCGCATTATGTGGTTTCTTCCCCTCACAAATCCAGCTAAGTCAGAAGAAACGCATTCAGATACAGGTACAGCCAAAACAGTGTGGTCTAACTACACTCTGGCACTTTTTATCTCTGTGCCAAGATTCATTGTGCCATTCATAAATCATCTCCTGACATCACTGGTTTTACTGTATTTTTTTTTCTAGGACTGCAAGTGGTGTACCCAGAGGCTCTGGCACCCGGGGCAAGACTGCTGGACACTTGAGGGGGCCTGCCAAATGCTGCCCCCTTACCCACTGATGGTAACAGCCTCTGCTCCTCCCACTCCCCAATGTTCTAGCTCAGCATGTTCCTCCCCCTCATCGTTTCCTCTTCCTCTCTCTCTTCCCCTCTTCCATTTCCTATTGAGTGATGTCACTCACTGATGAAGAACAGTGGAGGCAAGAAGGCAGACAAAGATGGCCACCCCAACACCAAACTGCTGCCTGAGGTGACAACTTCAGTTGGCTGTTTGGATGGTCCAGCCCTAGAGAGATACCACCCTGTGGGCATCTCGGTTCACAATAGCCAGGCATTGTTAACCTACAGATAGCAACCAATGAGAAATCAGCCAACACCATTGCCGCAATGGAACAGCCTTTCCTCCCAAACCTTTCCCAGTCAGTTATTAATAGGTATAGGAGCTTTGTTAAGCTAAGAATTAGCAACCAGAGACAAACACCCAGCTAGATAATATTCTTGAGGGTCATACTGTACCTGGTGTTTCTTACTGGTGCTCAAATAAGCATTTTGGCTGCTTGAGGAGCAGGCACTTGTCAAATGTGGTCCTCCATCAGGCTGGTGCTACAAAAGAATATGCATAAAGAAAGCCATATTCAGATTGCTTCATTCAAAGAATATATAAAAACCATTGGAACTGCCAGGCACCAAAACAGAGCACTGAACCATCTAGTTCAGCATTGCCTACGCTGATGGGAAGCATCTCTCCAGGAATTTTAGAAGGAGTTTTTCCCCAGCCCAGCCCGGAGATATGAGAGACTGAACATGGGACTTTCCGTGTGCAAAGCATGCACCCTACCATGAAGCTACAGCCCAGTTTCTAGCTCATATGATTTTGGAGTTTCAAAATCGACAGGATGTTTCTGCTCAGAAACCAAAAGGCGGTCATCACTGGCACAGCTTCCAACAATATGCAATGACTTTCTCCAACCATATAAAAACATGCTGGCTGGCAAGTAGCAATTCCAGACAGTTTTAGAAATGGTCCAGTGAACAGCAGCTAATTCAGAAGGACTGGGGGCACATGCCAAGTGCCTTCCTTTGAAGATGATGTGTACAAATGTCCAGTCACGTATTTTTGCTATAATCTAGAATAGCACCACGTTTGAGAGATCCAATTCATAAAGTAGTACAGGTAGAATATCCCTTAATTGGACAACCAAAATCCAGAAATCTTGTCCAAGACTTTTTAAAAAACTTCTTGTAGAAAGTCAGTCTTGTGTTCATTCCCACATACATGCATTAAGTTCTATTCTCTGCTCTGTAGTGTGTGCCAGGGTTGAAAAACATCAAAGAGACCAGCAGATGGGTAACATTGCTAGGTAAAATGGGTAGCATTGAAAAGAGCAAGCAGAAACAGTTCTCATTGTATTTATGCCATTATTCCTAAATCTAGACAGTTTGGCAACCCCTGCTCTATATTAGAGAGCAAAAAATGGATTCCTTGATGCAGGCTATGCCCACTCCATCTACATTTTGGTGGCGCTCAGCAGCCAGGTACATCCAAGACACTTATATTCCTTGGCAGAGAGGACAAAAAAGGCAGAAAGGCATGAAAGCAAAGCTCTCAGCACCCGTTTCCACTCCTCAGGTTGGCTTACCTGGTGCAAGAGCTTCTCATCGTGGCTCAGGTCATTCTCCACTTGCTTCTCCCCCCTCCTGGGATCGGGGCACTTTCCCGGGGTCTTCCATTCCTCCTCTATCCATCCTGCCGAGCTCCCTCGGTCTCTCCAGGTCCCCTCGGAGGGCAGCTGGCCTGGCTTTGCAGACTGCAGGTACTCCCCTGGGCTGCCCCACTCCTTTTCCGAGGGCTGCATTGGATGCACCTGGCACAAAGGCTCCTCCGGACTCTGCTGCCTCATCTCTGGTCCCCAAAAGGGATTCGGGGGGCTGGAGGGCTCACCAGGTGGACTTGCGGGATGCAAGGACTTGTCACAACCCTGCCAGTCGCTCCTAGGGGCAAAAGGGTTTGGCTGCTCTTCTTTGCTTGGCCGATCACTGCCCATGCCGGCCCTTGGAGTCCTGGCAGGGGCCTCCCACTGTCTGCTCCAGCTGCTCCCTGGATGTTGCTCAGGAGGGGCACAGCTCCTCTCCTGCTTTGGGCAGGAGCAGCTACTTGCCACTGGCCTTCCTGGACTAGGAGACCGGCGGGCTTCCCTGGGGCTGCTCTCTCGACATCTCCCCGGGCTGGGGGAACGCCTGCTCTCTCTCTGGTATCCAAGGCTAAAGACAGCCCCAACCTCCCCATGGCTTCTCACCCCAATCTCCACATGCCTCCCTGGGCTACGGGAGCGCCCACTCTCCCTCGGGCTCCCACTCAGGCCCCTTCCAGGACCAAATGTACTCTCAAACTCTCCACGGCCAGGCAAGCTGATTCCGGTGGGTCTGCCTGGGCTGAGGGAGCGCCTGGCCTCCCCTTGGGATTTCCAGCTGTCCTCGGTGCGTCTTGGAGGACTCAGAGCCTGCCCGCCTTTTCCGTCGGCCGCCATTTTCCGTCCTGGGCTGAGGGCGCGCACAGCGTCTCCGCCGTCTCTCGGGTCCTTCCTCGGATGCTCTCTTGTGTCCACTGGGAGCAAAGGTTTGCCTCGGGCCTTGCGGTCACTGTCCTTGTACCTCTCCTGTGGCTTGCCGGCCTCTTGCAAAGGCCTCCGGTGGCTGTGGCCGGCTCGACTCTTGTCCAGGCTCTTTCCAGGACCAGCCCCCTGCACGGCATCCAGGCAGCTCCTCCATTTGGTGTCCGTGGTCTTCCCAGAGCTCTTGTGATGAGACGCCTCCAACTGGCTCTTTCGACCGCTCTCCGTCTGCTTTCCTTGACTTCCCAGCTGAAGAGGAGCCCTCTCCTTCTCGACTCGGACATGGTACACAGCATCCTGCTGTTTCCTTCTCTCCCTCTCCCCTTGCTTGGGCGGCGGCACTGCCGAGTGTAGAGGTGCCCCTCTGCTCCTGCTCTCTCGCTCAGGTCTCTGGGTGGGACCCCCCCAAGCACAAGGACTGGCCTTGACTTCTGCTAGCCTTCTCTGGTCGTTGTTCTGGCCTCCCCAAGCGCAGAGAGTCTCCCTTGCTTCTGCTGGGCTGTTCTGGCTCCCAAGGGAGCCTCTTGTTCACCTGAGGAAAGAGAGATGTCTGGTTCACATTTCCATCGCAAACGCTAGTTTACAGGGTCAAGCTAGATGCTACTAAAAGCACATGACTAGGGCCAACATCCCTATTTTTCATTCAGTAGTACAGTGACTCACAAACTTTAGCACCTGGACCCACTTTTTAGAATGACAGTCTGTCCGGTATACACTGGAAGTGCCGTCACGACCAGAAGTGCCATCACTGTGACACCAGAGCCTGCTGCTTTCCTGAGAATGCTGCAGTAATATGAGTTATTTCTCAGCCATTTTCTAATAGCAAAGAGAATCAGAATGAAAAAAAGCCTATTTACAACCTTGACACAAGCAAAATAACCACGTAGCCCTCCCCTTTCCCAGCATCCCATATTTTCAAAGATGGCTGCCCTAAGTGCTACATGACCCACCTGAAATTGGCCCATAATAACCCACCCGGTAGGTCTCAACCCACAGTTTAAGGAACACTGCAATAGTAGATGAGTCAGGATCACAGTGTGGGAGATTTTTGTGTGTTTTTTTAACCCTATGTCCCTGCCATGGCCCTGATCTAGAGCAGCCCCTTCTTGAAGCTGTTATTTGCTCTTTTTCCAGGGTACGCTATAGCTGTGGGGGTGAACTGAATCAGGATATGGCAGGGCAGAACATTATACTCCCCTCCTCCATGCCATGGGGCTGCACCCTGTTCTGGTTGTTTCCTGAATTAAAAAAAACACACAAATAACTGCTTGAGTAACAAATGAGTGTTTGAATCACATGCTCAAAGTAACTTCTAGTTTATAGCTTGGCTATTAAAACTGCCTCAGGCAGGATCCATCTTGCTTGATCTGGCTCTGAATTTTCCTTCAGATTCTCCACAGTTCTGTCGACCAGATACCCTCTGTGGACTCTGGCTCCTTGCTACGACTCAATGCGCTGTGGCTCTTGGGCCTGCAGTCATTCACTCACATCTCCGACTCCTGCTAGGCCAATACTGTACATCGGTTCCCAAACTTTTAGAGGCCCTAAAGCAGTGGTGGTATTCAAATAAATTAACAACCGGTTCTATGACGTCATAGCCGGAGCAAAAAAAAAACCCCAAAGCCAGCTGAGGTAAGCAAGTGGGCAGGGCCCGGCCGTTTAACAACCAGTTCTATAGAACCTGGGAGAACCCCCTGAATAACACCACTGCCCTAAAGGCTGCTGCCTGAGTTACAAATGCCAAGGAGAGTGGCTGTAATAGTGATTGGGCAGCAGTGCTTCTCCCCCCCCCCATCACCACCACGTAGCAACTTGTTTGATGCACATAGCCTAGTCTGCCCTGTCAGTTTCACAAACCACCCAAAATTAGGTCACGACCCACTGGTGGGTCCCAACCCCACAGTTTGAGCACTGTAGAGCTAATATATTTTAGTAAGTGAAGCAGAAAATCCAAATGACACTTCCCAGGAGGGAAAAAAATTAAAAACCACCAACCAACAACATTTGTAAATTTCAGTGATTTCCCAAGTGTGCTACTTCACTCTGCCTAATAGGTCGGACTTACACTTCCACCTCCTGAATTTTAAGGCTACCCCTTCCTTCCGAGATCCCCGTGTTCTGGCCCTTCCTTTGGTCCACACAACATGAGGGTTTCCATCTTTCCTACCTGCTGTCTTCAAGTGGGGCCACTTGGGGATCAAGGCACAGCAATGGGTCAAGGAGCAATCTCAGACCATGAACCCACATTTTCAGAAGCAGCACAGTCCCAAACCCTGTTCTGGACTCGGGTGCAGCTCTGTCTTAAGCAGCCAGGATTACAGTACATTTCAATTTATTGGTCCCCATCCAGACTGTACCACCTCCAGGCACTGGCTCACAGCTCCCCTGATAGAACCCAGATAGAAAGGAGAGCCCCTTGGTAAGATCAAACTCCAAGTCTCTGGATGCTTTCTCCCAGCAGTTTCACGCAGATGTTGAAAAGCATGCATTAAGTGCACCGGGGTCAGTGACCAGTTTTAATGCAATGTACATTTTGGCTCCAAGGCAATACTAGAAAAGCAACTCCATTGTATCTGCTGCTGTTGCAGGAGTTCCACTCCATGCAAAGAACTGCCCTAAAGGGCTAAAGAGGTATGCCTAGCGCTGGGGTCAGCAACCTATGATTTTGGAGCCGCATGTGGCTCTTTTAGCCGTCTGCTGCGGCTCCAGAGTCCAGGTGAAAGTAGCAAAGGAGGCGCCCAGCATTGGCTGCGACCGCGGGCTCGCTCTCCCTCCCGGTAGGCTGCACTGTGCTCAGGGCTGCAGGTTGGGAATCGCCCCCTTTTCTCCCCTTCCTTCCGAGCCCCCCCGAGCCGGGAGCTGCTACCAAGAGCGCCTCTCCGCTCGGCACCAGTCCCGCGCTGCACGCTGCTCCGGGAAGCGGGGAGAGCGTGCTGGCAGCGGCGGCGACTGGGCTCCCGCTCGGTCCGTGGATAGCCTTGTGCAGAAGGCAACCCGCAAAGCTCCAGAGCTGATCCGCCGGCTAGAAGGGTGCATGGCTTTTTGTGTCGACTGTTCCATGTGTTTGCATTGCTTCATACACAGAGCTGGGATGGAGCGTGGCAGGGGGCGGCGGCGTGCAGCAGAGAGCCGGTGGGGAAAACTTTCTGGCTCGCTCTCAGTTGGGTTGCAAAGTTGCCCCTGGTTTTGCATGCATTGGGGCAGCTCCCACTTACAAGCACGGAAAGCGCCGGGTCTCGCAGTTGTGTATGTGTGTCCCCCGCCCGTTTTCCAGGATCTTTTGCCCGGTCCCTCTTTCTGCAACGTGGAGGGATTGTTTGCATCGATGGCGTGCAAGTTGCAAAAGTTCCTGGAATCCCCCTTTTGCAAACCTAAAAATAAAAAATCTTCCACCGTTTTGAAAAAAAACCAACACACCCCATAGTGGCAGCAGTGGCACGGGCAGCTGCTCGGCTCAGCTCTGGGGTCTGCCCTGCCCACCCATCCTGCTGCTGCTTGTCACATGTGCTCTTTGCAAACGGGCAATCCGCCGCATTGCCCTGCAAGGTGCAGCATGGTGGCTGGTTTTTGTTCTGCCATTCGTTTTTTTACGCGCGATCGGAAGGCTGTGGAGGACTGGCAGCAGGGTTGGGGATGGGAGAGAAAAAAGCTGGAGACAGCGAATGACGAATGTCGAGACCGATTTTCAGCCGCGATCGCTCATAAGAACAAAAGAAGAGCCCTGCTGGATCAGGCCAAAGGCCCATCTAGTCCAGCTTCCTGTATCTCACAGGTGCCCCAGGGAGGCATGAGACAACAAAATGCTTGCATCCTGTTGCCACTCCCTATACTATAGTTTTTTTATACATAGCATGAAGGTAAAAAAAAACTATATATGCAATATTATCTTCATTTTAGATGTCAAAAGGGTTTTGTGGCTCCCGAGGTTTTCTTTTCTCCAGAAAACGGGTCCAAATGGCCCTTGGAGTGTTTAAGGTTGCCTACCCCTGGCCTAGCGGCACCTCTGACTAACCCTCTTCAGTGAAGAAAAACAAGGACTGGTGAATTGGCCTTGGGAGTTGTTGGCTGCTGCAAACCGATGCCCACTTCATGGGAATAAACCCCACTGAACCAAAGGGAATTTACTTCTGAGTAGAGATGCATAAGATTGTGCTATTCAAGTGATAATCAGGGTTGTGTGTTTTTTGCACATGCATGCATGAACACACTACACCAAGGGATTCAAGATCCTGCAATCTGTATATATTAAGCAATTTTTTTTTTTTTTGCAAAGCTTGTTCTGCAAGGAGCTTTGCAACTTGCCTGCTCCTTGGAAATATTGCTATACCCCCTTTACTGCAGATTCTGAGATTCCACGAGATCCTTGGTTCTCAAGCTTTTTAGCACCAAGACCCACTTTTTAGAATGACAATCTGTCCAGGACCCACCAGAAGTGATGACATGGCTGGAAGTGCCGTCACTGTGACACCAGAACCAGCTGCTTTCCTGAGAATGCAGCAATAAGTTGAGTTATTTATCAGCCATTTTCCAATAGCAAAATGAATCAGAAAGAAAAAAGCCTATTTACAACCCTGACACAAGCAAAACAACCACACAGCCACTCCCCCATCCCATATTTTCAATATGCTCTACGGGCTTTGCAACCCATCTAAACTTGGCTCGCAATCCACAGTTTGGGAACCACTGCACTAGATATTAGTATTTTTCAAAATTTAAACCATGCCTTCCTCCTTTAGTTTGGAGGGCTCACGGTAGCTTACAATATCAATTTTTTTTTAAACAAGACAAAAATACAAGACAGAGCCAGCAGCAATTAAGACACTCATAAAAAGGAAGAACAAATGAAATGAACTCAGAGAAAAGCTTGTACGAAAAGCCAGGTTTTCAGCTTCTGGCAAAATACTGGCAGGGACAGCTGCATAACAGAAGGCAGGAATTCCACATGGGGGGCAGTCACCAATAAGGCCATCATTGCCAACTGATCTTATGGGGTGGCAGAATGTGCACAAGAGCCTCCTTTCCGGATTTTAATGGGTAAATAGACTGATATAGAGGAAGGCTATCATAGGAAGGCTTCAGTTATCATTGCCCCAAACTGCATAGGTCTTGAAAGGTAAGCACCAGCACCCTGAATACCAGGAAGATACTGGTAACCAGAGCAGCTGAACTAAGAACAGCAAGACATGATCGAACAGTCTTGCACCGGAGCAGCTGCATCTTGTAGTGGCTGAAGTTTCCAAAGGGTCTTCAAGGGCAGCCCCAGGGAAAGCACATTGCAGTAATCTGATAGCAAAGTGACTAAGGCATTGATCACTATAGCCAGGTCCAATATCCACACATTTACAAGCCTATCTTTATAGCTGTAGAAACTTCCAACAACAACAGAAAACATGGAAACCACATGCACAAAAGGATACTGAATTCTGCATTTGCAGCAGATTACAAAATGCCTAGAGCCCTACAGATTACTACTACTCCCAAAAGTAAAATTGGATTAACTTGCCTCATTGGCCCAACATCCCACTCTGGGTATATCAACTTCCCATGTACTTCCTGGGCATATCAGTTTCCTGTGTAGTTGTTGCTCCTGGTGCTAATGGCATCCACATTCCCTTGAGGCAGAGTTTCTTTTCCTTCTTTTGAGAAGGGCTAAGGTTCACTGCTGGAACCGCTGGAGAAGGAAGTGGCAACCCACTCCAGTACTCTTGCCAAGAAAACCCCATGGATTACAGAACAAAAAGGCTAAACGATATGACACTGGAAGATGAGACCCTCAGGTCGGAAGGTGTCCATTATGCTACTGGGGAAGAGCAGAACACAAGTACTAGTAGCTCCAGAAAGAGTGAAGTAGCTGGGCCAAAACTGAAAGGAAGCTCAGCTGTGGATGTGTCTGGAAGTGAAAGGAAAGTGCGATGCTGCAAAGAACAATACTACATAGGAACCTGGAACGTCAGATCTATGAATCAAGGCAAGCTAGATGTGGTCAAACGTGAGATGTCAAGGCTGAACATCGACATCCTGGGAGTTAGTGAACTAAAGTGGACAGGAATGGGAGAATTTAATTCAGATGACCATTATATTTGCTACTGTGGGCAGGAATCCCTTAGAAGAAATGGAGTAGCCTTCATAGTGAACAAGAGAGTGAGAACAGCAGTACTGGGGTATAACCTCAAAAATGATAGAATGATTTCCATTAGGATCCAAGGCAAACCTTTCAACATCACAGTAATCCAAGTCTACGCCCCAACCACTGGTGCTGATGAGGAAGAAGTTGACCGCTTCTATGAAGACCTAGAACAGCTTCTAGAATTAACACCCAAAAAAGATGTCCTTCTCATCATAGGGGATTGGAATGCTAAAGTAGGCAGTCAAGAGGTAAGAGGAATAACAGGCAAGTTTGGTCTTGGAGTACAAAATGAAGCAGGGCAAAGACTGATAGAGTTCTGTCAGGAGAACACATTAGTCATAGCAAACACCCTTTTCCAGCAACACAAACGGCGACTGTACACATGGACTTCACCAGATGGTCTACATCGAAATCAGATTGATTACATTCTTTGCAGCCAAAGATGGAAAAGTTCCATACAGGCAGTCAAAACAAGACCTGGAGCTGACTGTGGCTCAGATCATCAGCTTCTTCTTGCCAAATTCAGGCTTAAACTGAAAAAAGTAGGGAAAACCGCTAGGCCCTCCACGTATGACCTAAATCAGATTCCCTACGAATATACAGTGGAGGTGACAAATAGATTTAGGGGCTTAGATTTGGTAGACAGAGTGCCTGAAGAACTTTGGACGGAGGTCTGTAACATTGTACAGGAGGCAGCAACTAAAACCATCCCAAAGAGGAAGAAATGCAAGAAGGCAAAGTGGCTGTCTGACGAGGCTTTACAAATAGCTGAGGAAAGGAGAGAAGCCAAAAGCAAGGGAGAAAGGGAAAGATATAGCCAACTGAATGCAGATTTCCAGAGAACAGCAAGGAGAGATAGGAAGGCCTTTCTAAATGAGCAATGCAAAGAAATAGAGGAAAACAACAGAATGGGGAGGACTAGAGAACTTTTCAAGAAAATTGGAGATGTCAAAGGACAATTTCATGCTAAGGTAGGCACAATAAAGGACAAAAATGGCAAGGACCTAACAGAAGCAGATGAGATTCAGAAGAGGTGGCAAGAATACACAGAGGAACTCTATAAGGCCGATCTTAATGTTCCTGATAACCACAGTGGTACAGTCACTGAGCTCGAACCTGACATCCTGGAGAGTGAAGTCAAGTGGGCTTTAGAAAGCCTCACTAACAACAAAGCTAGTGGAGGTGACAGCATTCCAGCGGAATTACTCAAAATCTTAAAAGAGGATGCTGTCCAAGTGCTGCTCTCCATATGCCAGCAAATTTGGAAAACCCAACAGTGGCCACAAGACTGGAAAGATCAGTTTACATTCCAATCCCAAAGAAGGGCAATGCCAAAGATTGCTCGAATTACCGCACCATTGCACTCATTTCACATGCTAGCAAGGTCATGCTCAAAATCCTACAAGCTCGGCTTCAGCAGTATGTGAATCGAGAACTACCAGATGTACAAGCTGGTTTCCGAAGAGGCAGGGGAACTAGAGATCAAATTGCCAACCTTCGCTGGATCATGGAGAAAGCAAGAGAGTTCCAGAAAAACATCTACCTCTGCTTCATTGATTATGCTAAAGCCTTTGATTGTGTGGATCACAACAAACTGTGGCAAGTTCTTGAAGAGATGGGAGTTCCAGACCACCTGATCTGCCTTCTGAGAAACCTTTATGCGGGTCAGGAAGCCACAGTTAGAACTGGACATGGAACAACCGACTGGTTTAAAATTGGGAAAGGAGTACGACAAGGCTGTATATTGTCACCCTGCTTATTTAACTTATACGCAGAGTACATCATGAGGAAGGCAGGGCTGGATGACTCACAAGCTGGAATCAAGATTGCTGGGAGAAACATCAACAACCTCAGATATGCAGACGATACCACTCTACTGGCAGAAAGTGAGGAAGACATAAAGAACCTTTTGATGAGGGTGAAAGAGGAAAGTGCCAAAATTGGTTTGAAGCTCAACATTAAAAAGACTAAGATCATGGCAACCACTCCCATCACTTCCTGGCAAACAGAAGGGGAAGAAATGGAAGCAGTGACAGACTTTATTTTCCTGGGCTCCAAGATCACCGCAGATGGTGACTGCAGCCATGAAATTAAAAGACGTTTACTTCTTGGGAAGAAAGCTATGGTGAACCTAGATAGCTTAATCAAAAGCCGAGACATCACCCTGCCAACAAAGGTTCGCATAGTCAAAGCGATGGTTTTCCCAGTAGCCATGTATGGCTGTGAGAGCTGGACCATAAGAAAGGCAGAGCGTCGAAGAATCGATACTTTTGAATTATGGTGTTGGAGAAGACTCTTGAGAGTCCCCTGGACTGCAAAGAGATCCAATCGGTCAATTCTCCAGGAAGTCAAGCCTGATTGCTCCCTGGAAGGACAAATGCTGAAGCTGAAGCTCCAATACTTTGGCCACCTGATGAGAAGAGAGGACTCTTTAGAAAAGACCCTCATGCTGGGAAAGATTGAAGGCAAAAGGAGAAGGGGGCGACAGAGGATGAGATGGTTAGATAGTGTCACCGAAGCAATGAATATGAAATTGGGTGAACTCAGGAAGCTAGTGGAGGACAGGGAGGCCTGGCGTGCTGTGGTCCATGGGGTCGCGAAGAGTCGGACACGACTTAGCGACTGAACAACAACAACAACAACAACAAGGTTCACTGCCCTACCATGTCCACCGATACAGTGGCAACATTTTAAGCCATTGCATATGCCTAAAATCGCAAGGACATACACCAGCTGGGACTGGGGTACTGGCAGCTACTTTCAGCAGCACAAAAAGGGGCAGATAGTGATAATAGGGAGGCTCACAAGGCCATTTCAGGAGGCTTTTGCAAAGACCGGCGTGGCCAGAGGCCAAATCAGTCAAATGTGCACCAGAAGGGGGCAGCAAAGCTGATACCACACAACCGAGTCTGGGAGCAAAGTGTCCATTCAAACATGAAACAGAATTAAAACCAGCTCAAAAATCTCAGCCGAGAGCCTTGTGAAGCATGAGATTGGCTATTCTGGCTAGTAATATAGAGCAACTCAGGGCCAAACTACACATTACAATAAAGGTGGCATCTGTGTGCATTTCCTCAATAGTGTGCCAGGGGTGACTGAAATAAAGCAAAAAAAAAAAAATCACACCAGGTGTAAGGGAGCTTGAAATATTTGTTCTAGCCACTTTCCCCCACCCTGATCAGGGCCCTCTATTGGATTCCCCCCTTCACTGCAAGTTTTTGTTTTACTAAAAATAGTTCACAGGAGACCGTGCTTGGGAAGGGAACCACAGGAGGAACAAAGAGGTAAAGACCTCCACACCCCTGGCAGTATTGAAAAAAAAATTCCTGCCCCCCTCAGTGTGCTGATTAGAAAAACAAACCAGGATCTTGTTTCAGCATTTGCTGTAAGGCCAGGTCTACATATGCAGGAGAAGGCAACCAGAAGATGAACCAGGAGAAAGAATAGCCTGCCTTCTGGCTGCCTTGGATCTGAACAGAACCAGCCCCGCCTGAAACACAAAAAGTGGCAGCCAGTTCAAAAAAAAATAAAAATCAGGCACTTGACTTTCAAGTGGACAAAAAATGTTTTGATTTTCTAGGGTTTTTTTATCCTGTTGTATTTTGTTTAGAAAATCCTTTAAAAAAACATTAAGAATCTCAACAGCTTTTTTTTTTAAAGACACTTTTCCTTAAGTTAAAAAACTTATTGCATTTATTTTACAGAGAAACGCTGCAAAGCAAGAGAGTCGGGTGCACCTTCCCCAGAAGATTATCTAAACCAATTCCAAGGGTCTGAACCACGTTTTTTTTTTAAGTTTATGAACTTGGGGGGTGGGGTGCGGTTAAGAGGTCTTGACAAGCCCATGCCCAGTTTAGTCGTATTCTGACTCCCTGCCACGCAGGCCAGAGACAGCCTGGCCTTGGCACTCACGTCTCTGCGCAGAGTGGGGCTGGATTTCCGCCTGACAAGCCGCCCTTCCTTGGCCAGCTTCAGCGTCTTGCTGTCCAGGCGCTCGAGGAGGCCCTCCTCCAGGGCTTGGAAGGCCCCCAGAGTCTCCGACTTCCTAAGAGCCAAACAAACACACACACACACACACAAAAAGACAGCAATTAGGAGCAGTTGGGATCTCCACAAACACTCCAGAGAACTCCCTGGACCTTGCAGCCAACTTCTCTGGTTTCAGGAGTTTCACTGAGCTGCGTGTACAATGAGCAACTGGGACACAGGTTGCAAGGAGCTCAGGAAAGCATTTTTTGTGGCGTGTGCATGGCATACTCATATTGGGAACTACAGACAAAAAGAATCTCCCGCACTGCACGCCTATTCAGGGCAAAGCCTAAATGTGCATTTGTTACATCCTCCACACAGTGGCATACCGGGGGTGGGGGATGACACACAGAGGGGATAAATGCTTTGGGCACCTCCCTATGGGGAGGGGCAGTGCCATGACCTATTTCTCCTCACCGCCCAGTTTTTTGTAACCTTTTTCTGTTGTTTGTTCTTCCCCCCCCTTTTTTTAACCACCCTGCTCCCTGATTGTAGGCTTTCTGAGGGCCAAAGAGGTCTAAAAACATCATTCCCGGTTTGTACCTTAAACTGGAAGTAGTGTTTTTAGGCTTTCCAGAGGCCTCAGAAGGGCTTTTGAGGGCCGGGGAGGCCATCAGCAGCCTCTCAGGCCCTCAGAAAGTTTCCAATGGGGGCAGGGGAGGGAGAAAATGGGGGGAAAGTGCTGTGTGGGCCGGCATTTTGGCCGTGGTCCTGGGTGGCACAGGGGCCAGGACCCCCTCTACTTCCACACAGGGTGCATGGTATTTCCCACATGGTAAGGCCTTTGTCTGGGATGGTTTGCCATTCTTGGGCCTAAGCATGCCAAAACAACAACAACAGCAGCACGCACCTTCCTACACCATGCCAGCTATCACCTCACCTGCGCTCGTGTCCAAAGATTCGCTCCACCTCTGCCCGGCCAGGACTCCGGGTGCGGGAGCTGCTGCGCTCTTTCTCAAACGCCTGCCGGTGGTTGAGCCGCTTGGGCTTGGGCAGGTCAGCCAGCACCGTGTAGTCTTGCCTCACCAGCCCATGCTGGCCTTCGCTGCTGCCGCCGCCACTGGTACGCCAGCTCCGGTCCGAGTCCGCGGAACTGATGGAGGAAGCAGGCCAGCCACTTGCCCTGACAGCGTCCCCGTGGGAGGGCAAGACGCCACGGCCAGCCTGGGGAGGGGAAGAGGCCCGGCTCGGTTCGGACTTCCGACGCTCCAGAGAGAAATAGCCATTCTCTGGTGGATGCTTCTTCCTGCTGTCCCCGTGGTCTTGGCTCATGGGCTTGGAATCTGGAAGGGAAAGAAGGCAAGATACTGGAGCAATGTTTCTCATGCTCAAGGTGTGCCAGCATGTGTTAGGAAATGACAGAGCAAAAGAAGCCCAGTATCAAAGCCCAGAGGTTTCTACAGACTAGAAGTAGACAGTGTGGAACTTGCAGAATTGTTACAAGGAATGCTGGCAGCTTATTCGAAGCTTCCCTTTGACTTTTGAGGGGCTTCATCACTACTCATAGATGGTCTGCACATAAAATTACAGTAGCAACAATGCAGTAGTTAGCCAAATGCATTTAATCCACCTGCAGGATAGAAGGAAAAGGGGTGACTAATTTGTGTATAGTTGCAGGGGGGGGGGAAGAAATACTCCTGCAAGTTGAATTTGCTGGAAAGAGCTACTGAGAGATTGGAGAGAAGCTGGCTTGGAAGATTGGTCTCCGTTGCTGTGAAGGCAGTGGTCTGATCACTCTGCACCCCAGTTTTTCCTTCCTTCAGGACAAACACTTCCCTTCTATTTCATGGCTGAACTGCAAAGCACAGAATCTTTACCTACAGGACCTTTGAACTCAAGCCACACTACGTGTATTCCATGCCTACGTGGGGTCACGGTACCAGAGAGAAAATCTAGTTTCTGGCTCCGAGTGTTGATATCCCCAGAATCTCAGTGCTTTTCTTCCTAAAAAGCAAGTTCCTAGCCCTCATTATTACCATTGTAGGCTCTGAAACCTAAGCAGCACAATCAGAAGGAAGGCTACACTACATTAGTCAGAGAATGGAGTTTCAGTACCCCCAATGCAGTCAACACCCCTCCCCCAAGGAATTCCCCTTGTTTGTTTCTTGTCATCATTGGGCATCCAACCTTAGTCTCCATGCTGATCACAAGGTTTAATTTCATTCGCTTTTTGTCTTTTGTCCCCACAAGTCTTCTTTAAAAATCTCCAAGTTCTTTGAAAGTCTAAAATTGTGGAAGCAGATCTAATTATGCAAATATATGCCTTTGTATTTAATCAAGGCATAGGATTTGGAAACCTTGGTACAGTAATGAAGATGCAGAAAACTGATTCCCACCCCCCCAAATAATAGATTAAGAGACAGATCTGAGGGCTGTGTAGAGTGGGAGGAACAGTTGGAATATACCTGCTTTCAAACTACTCCAGGGCTCTGTCTTTCCACAGGCTCTAGAGGGCGCCATCTCAGCCCACTTGGGCCTACTATCAGAATGCGGATTTTCAGGCTGTGCCCCTCGCTTCTGGGCTGCATAGTACATCATGCCGTCTTTCTCAGATCCCAAAATGCTGTCAAGGAGCCTGGTCATTTCCCAGCCCTGAGAAATAAGTTTGCATCATGTCAGTGAAGGCTGACCTGCGTGTCATGTCAAGCCTGTCAGGCTGGCTTCAACAGAAAGCGCCTCTTGTCTATCAAAAAGCAGCAAAATGGGTGGGGGGGGGGAAAGGGAGAGATGCAAAGTGAATCAGGATAGCAGCACTGAATAAGTCACCCCTGCACTGCTTCCCAGTGATCATCATACTCCTAAACAGCCATTTACAGGAACTTTGGGAGAAGGTGATTGTCAAGGAGGAAATACTGTTGCTAGCTGACATCCTAGTACTGAGGAACTACCACCATAGTCCCCCAGTCTACACCACCACTGCGTCCTGCTAACCCAACTTGTTAACTCCAAAGGGGAACCTGAGCTCTAGAGAGTGAATGTCTCCACCAGATCATTCCTAGTTATTAGCTCTCCCCCCTCTCTCTACTTGGTCTATCCCCAACTCCAGGAGTCACCAATATCCTTCTCCCTCTGTTTCTACCAACACCGATTCCCTCCAGAGTCCCACTGCAGCCACCAAAGGAAGAAAACAGTAATTTACTGACCAAGTCTCAAATGGGTCTCCCTCATCTTTCCCAAGTTCCCAGAACCATCTCTCTCTCTCTCTCTCTCTGGTCAAACAAGTACAGCACTCCAACACTTCATAAAAGGAATTTTTTTGTTTTCAAGTACAAAATGCTTGGTTTACATAATAGCCTCTCCACCTTCCACCCAAAAGGGGAGGTAAGGCAATCAAAGGAAAGGCTTTGAAAGCAATTCATAGCAAGACACCACAATTAAGGCAGCAAAACATAACAAAGTACTATCTAGATTCCACCTTACTGATAGTAGCTCGACTTCCAGGCATAGTTCTTCGACTGTCAAACCAGCCTAATCCTTGCAGGCACCAAGTTACCCCTGCAAGTCCTCTCCTGCCCCTTAGTCAAACACACTTTCCCCATTTATAACAGAAACCCTGGCCAAGTCCTGGTTACCCTTCTACTTCTTCAATTACTTCCAGCTGTGGTTCTCTTAATCTTCCTTAGCCACAGAAGGACTAATCACTAACTACAGTCAGGTGTTCTTTCCCAACTACCCAACCTCAGTTTTCACATTGGAATTCTGCTTTAAAACACAACACTTACATCTCTTCCAAATACAGAAATATTTCAAGGGTCCCCTCTTCCCAAAGATAACACATTTCAAAATACTCCAATTCCAACTTTCACCCCCAAATAGCACTCCCACCTCCTTGACGGTGATATTTGATAGAAAAAAGGCACAGTGGGAAAGTGTCAATTACTCTCACCCCATCCCACAATTCCAGCCCAGACTGGTTCCTCTGCAACTGCTTTTTAACAACAAAAAGGACAGGTATGTCCCTGCTTTAAGCATCTCACTTATGGACAGGGTTAATGTGTCGTGTGGCCCTGAAAAGCCCTGCAGAGAAGCACATGCAGGCTATCCAAGCACACACTTGGCATCAGGAGGTGGTGACGGCATCTGGACTAGGTGCCTTTAAAGGGGATTGGACAGATTTCTGGAGGCAAAGTCAATTGCAGGCTACAGGCCATGATGGGTGGTGCAACCTCCTAATTTTAGAGAAAGGCTACCTAGGAGTGCCGGATGCAAGGGAGTGGCAATGAGATGCAAGTATTCTGTTGTCTGTGTTCCCTGAGGCATCTCGTGGGCCACTGTGAGATACAGGAAGCTGGACTAGGTGGGCCTTTGGCCTGATCCAGGATGGTTGAGCTTATGTTCTTAGGCTGTATATAGTCCATAGGAGGGTCCGTCAGACATCACAGAACACACAGGCCCCAAATCCTGGGAGCCCTACTGAAGGCATCAGAACGCTTAAAATGATGCACAGCATCTACTCTGTCTCTTTTTGAGGAGCAAGAACCCTCTGCAGTCATCTAAAGAAGTTCAAAGCAATGGCCTGGGAATATCAGGCTGCACTGAGCACGCACGCACGCACGCGCACACACGCACAGAGAGAGAGAGAGAGAGAGAGAGAGAGAGAGAGCGCCATCTCACCCTGCTGAGCGTGGCACTGACATCTGCCTCAAAGTCAACCACGGAGTTGGTGTCATGACAGACACTGCTTTCTTCAGTTTCTTCTTCTTCTTCTTCTTCTTCTTCGACTCGGCTGCTGAGCTGGGTGTACTCCAAGCTTTCCTGCCAGCTACGGGGCAAGCAAAAAGCCACAACAAAAACAAACAGATTTTGGGTTCAGAGAGCTAAGCAAAGAACTGGCTCACAGCAGGGAGCTGTCGAGAAGGCCCAGACTTGCCCGAGAGCCTGAGGAAATGTGGCCTGCACCATTTTTATCTCAGTAACAAGGATGAGGCCTGTGTATACCACCAGTGCTCTTCAACCTTGAGGTTGGGACTCCAATGGGATTGTAAAGTCTCACTTGTGCGGTTGTGGCAACTTACAGGAACAAAATAAGTTGAAGACCTCTGGACTACAGCACCACCAGGTAAAGGGGGAGGCATCTGGTGTACCCCTTCAGGTACTAGGAGATGGTGCCCCAGTCCTGCTCAGGTTCTTAGAAATGGGGCTAAAATAGCTTTCATTGGTGCCAGATTAAACGGCAACTTTTTCTGTTCTCACTAACATGAGTTTTTAGTTACAGTGAATAGCTGTACGCAGGGAGTGGGCAAGAAAGAGTCTGGGGGGGGCAGGGTTGACAGCAGAGTCCCCAATCTTGTACTTTGTTTCTTTATATATTGGGGCCGTGACACAAAAAAGGTTGAACACCACTGGCATACACCTAAGTGCAACAACAGAGGTGGCAAGATCTCCTCGGCCGATACGTCAACCCACCCCTGAAGCTCTGCCTGGCAGCAACTGGAGCACAAAAAGGGAGTGCCGCCCTAGCCCAGCCCTGTGGCCAGTGGTGTTATCCTACTGGTATGCTGGGCAGGACGTCCAGGTGATCGGCAGCCCGCCCGTCGCGTACCAGAGCGCTACGCTGTTTGTGTAACGTACGCAATCGGCGTAACTGGTTACGCAAACGGTGCAACGCTGCGGTACGCCACGGGCGGGCTGCCGATCACCCGGACGTCCCGCCCAGCGTACCGGTAGGATAACACCACTGCCTGTGGCCCAAGGCAGCCTCCAGGAATACCACCACTTGGCATTCCTGCAGCCAGGGCCAGCTCCAGGAGCAGCAGGGCCCCATTCAGGGCATTACCACAGGGGCCCCCCATTCACCAAGAAAAGTGTTTATGGCGCTGTGAGCAGCACCTGAAAATAACTGGTGGGGATGAGATCACCGCCAACTGCTTCCAGGGGGCCCATTTTTGTCAGTTCGAAGGCAGGGGCAGGTGGGAGGGCCCAAGGTAAAGCTGCTCTGCTACCCCCACTGACCTACAGCCCATAGAGATCCCGGCTGCTGCTGCAGGCAATATGCTTAGTGCACTGGTGCATGCCCCCCCCCCAAAGTACAGGGCCCAATGTGACAACATTGGTCACATTGGCTTAAGGCTGGCCCTGCCTGTAGCACTGCAGCAGGGCCAGCCCATCTATGTTCAATATCCACATATTGTAGGTGGATATGAAGGGAAGGGTCAAAGCCAGTGACCTGCTTTAAGTCAGATGCAGCGCAATTCTATGCATGTCTACACATCAATTCAATGGGACTTGCTCCCATGGAACTGTATTTAGGATTGTAGCCTTAAGGCCCAATCCTATCCAACTTTCCATGCAGCCGTGCCAATGGGGTGTGAGCTGTAGGCTGCTGAAGGAAGGGCAGCCAGAGACCTCCTCAAAGCAAGGAAATGCTTGTTCTCGCTTAACACTGGCAAGCTGGATAGGACTGGGCCCTTGGATGCTCACAGCCTCTACATTAGATTGGCTCAGAGCAAATCCCAGCTCCTCTTCACATGCCAAACCACACTCAACTATGCAGGGTCCACTATCCACCTCCCTGCTATGGTTTATCAGGAGCATCCTCTCCCCCTCCTTCACTCACCTTTGGGGTACTTCCTCCTCAGTCCTCTCCTCGGAGTCGACACATTCGTAGACCTCGCACTGGGGCACTAAGATGCACAGCGGATCCCGCGTCTTGCAAGGACTAGGCTTGATGGTGCCATCCCCGCAGTCGAGGGTCTTCAGTGCCTGTTTCTCGGCTGCCTGCGAGACGGAGATGGGAACCCACAGAAAATATGAATCAGGGCAACCCATTGCTTTTGTCCGCAATCCCAGGGGGAGGGAGGGAGGGAGGGAGAGAGAGAGTCCCCCCACAGCAATCTTTCCATTCTGCTCGATGCAGAGTCCCATCTCACTGAAAGCTTGCACATTCCTTTCTGGATAGACACTGGTTCAAGGAAAGCCATCGGCTTACCCCATTCTGGGTCTCTTGCTTCAGGGCAGAGAAGACCCCCCCCTTTCCTTCTTTGTTAGCCCATCTAGGAGGCTCTGAGCCACCACTCTTCCTGCTCCATCTCCCTTTTCCAATCCAGGTGGTACTGGGAAAGGCTGGTTCATCACCAGTTTCAGAGGGGGGTTGCATTTGGCATGCCACTTCCGGTGCCAGCCTTGGTTAGAGGTCACGGCAAGATCATTTTATTGAGTCGGTTCATTTTATTGCATTGGACTTAAACAGTCCCTTGATCAAGAGGCTGACTTCAAAATGAGTCAGGGACACCAAGACCAGATCGCACCCATCCTAGTAGCTGCCCTGTCTTTTGTGTGTCAGCCTAGTTCAAGCCCATCTCCAGAGGTTTAGCAACTCCCCCTAGCTCAAGCCCAAACATTGCATGGAGACCTTGGCAGAGGCCTCTCCATTGTGACATTCCTGAGCGACATCTGCTCAGTCAGGTCTTTCAGGAGGGCCATAAGACAAAACACAAAACTCTTGTTGTTCAAACAAGCACTTGGGGGCTGTAGCTAGTAGGAACCTGCTAGTTCAAAAGTGTGTCTCATGTTGATAAGGTGGGTTTTAGAATTTCCCACATTTTAGACAGCAAGTATTGCTTTTATTTGTATTGTATATTGCCAAGAATTGGCAAACTATGCTGAGAATACCAGACAAAAAGCAAGTTATGCATTCTGAAACACATGCATAAAACTGCCCCCCCCACTTTTAGCAGAGGCTTTCATAGATTCCTCCCCACCTCCTATTGGAGCATGTGCACACACACATTTCAGCCTCCCAGAGGCAAGTCAGTATCATGGGTTTGTGCATGTGCGAACAGAAGTCGCTTAAAATACAGAGCTTCTTTGCTCTAACTGCAGATAATCTCAAATGCTGGCACAGTGGCCTTGCTAAATAAGATTTTTTTGAGCTTCTCCTTTTGTTATGTTGAGCCATGTATTAACCTTAAAGCAGGATTAATAGAACCTCAAAAGAGCCTGAACCAACAATGCTTGCAAAACAAAAGTATAAATAGCAGGTTGACAGCCGATCTGCAGTGATCAATAGCAGGCACAGGACAGAGGGCCTGGTGTACAGTGTGGGTTCGTGTTTTGTCATGACACTTCTCCTGCAACAACCAGTGGCAGAAATTGGAAGGAGATTGTGCTTCCCTTGGCAACTGGCTGTATCTCCTCAGGGAATCCTCTCTCCCTCCCTCTACAGCACCCCCAATAAAGTACAGGATACCTTACTCATTTCTGACTGCAGGACATGATCATCAGTTCAAAGGCGGGAGCTAATTGGAGAGAAATCTGATACTGAAGGCCCTGCCTTGAGCTAGAGGATCATCCTTCCCACCTGCAGGTATATGATCCAAGAGGTCTCCACCCCATTCCGCCCCACAAGCAGTACAGGCAAGCACTCTGGAGGATCCAACTGGGGGGCTGACCCATACATTAGGAAGCACTGCTCATTTCCTGCATGCCACCCTTTGGGGAAGGGGCCTAAGAGGGCTCCTTCCACAGGCCACAGAAGATGCTCCCCCCTGCTCAGGTGCAGAGCGGAATCTGAAGCCTGCCTGCCCCTTTAAGAGCTTCTGCATTGCCCTGCCATGCTAGAGACATCCCCTCCCCGCCTTCACCCCAGCCCGGTTACCTTAGCCGCTTATGATCACCAAAGGGAGGGTCCCTAGCAGGCTGGCTGTCAGCACGCCTTCCCTTCCATTGTCCTGCTAGGGCTGCAGTTCCCTCCAAAGGGAGGGCTCCAAGCAGATCGCAGGTGAGCAGGAGGAAATTCTAGAGGGCCTCGGACTGGGGAGCGAGGGAACCTCATGACTATTTCATAACCCTGGGCTGATCTGGCCTAGCAAACAACGCACAATCCGAAACCTTTCCTGAATAGGACACCAGCTGGCACCCCACAGGGAGGGATGGAGTTTGACACCTGCCCAGACAGAAGGGGTGGGTCGGGAGCTAAGACGTGAGTCACCAGCCTGGCCTTTTAATCCTGTGTTGAAAGACGGGCAACCGACAGAGCAGCCGTTTTCAACCAGTGTGCCACAAATGGTCTGCAGGTGTGCCTTGAGATTTTGGGGAAGGGCCAATTATTAGCAGAGCCATTGGGGAGGTGAGCCCCCCCCCATCACCAGCAGCACGGTGTCAAAAAGCCAATGGCGTGTCTTGACAATTTTAGCACCTTTCCAGTGTGCCGTGGGATGAAAAGGATTGGCGATCTCTGCATTAGAGGGATATTCACCAGGCATCAAGTGGCCCAGGAGGACAACTTCTCCCGACCGGGCATGGAAACTCAGGACAACAGACCTGAAAGCATCGTTCGCCAATGCAAAAGCAGGGTACATCCATGCCAACATTGGAAATTCTAGCCTGATTCATTGACAAAGCTTCCTCCCTTCCCCAAATCCTAAGACATAGAGGTGGGCTGGAGACCTCCATTCATAACCTCCCTCAGCTGGAAGAATTCTCAGGGTTTGAGGTACAAACTTCCTTTACACCTGTCATTGAAAGAAAGGCTCCAGAACAGGAAGACCCTCTTTAAAATACATTTCAAAAAGCAGCAGAGAGAGAGAGAATCTGGATCAGGCTCGTGAATGGGCCAAGCACATTCCTCCAGCACCATGTTCTTGCAAGAGCCACACCACTACCCTTCCTGAAAGAGCCTCCAAGTGGCTATTCGCTACAAATAGCTGATTTCACTAAGACATTTCTAAGCAACCCGTCAGACAATTCTCTAAGGGCAGTGAACTGAGTGCAATAAAAATAACCACACCGCAAAACCATGAAGAACAGCAGCAGCTTTGAGGGCAAACAGCAGCCTCTTCAGGGGATTTTCTGCAGGAAAACAGCACAGCAGGAATACTCTGCACCCTCCTCTCCCTGCAGGCCTTATCCAGACTCCCATACTTGGTATTTACAAGTAAGTGACACTTCCTATTTGCGTCCTGTCTCTGAATGACGGGCTAAAAGCATCCTGCAGTTTGGTCCAAGCCTATAACCCTATTCAGGAGTCCATCCAGTGGTGTCATTCAAATGATTTAGGAACAGGAACTCACTTTTGACTGGCACTTGTCGGGAACCCAGAACCAGCCATGGAGCCCGTTAGGATCCGGAACGCCCATTCTGGTCTGTTCCCCCTGAATGACATCACTGAGTCCATCCATCACAAAGCACTGAGCACACCTGAAAGCCCCACTTCAAAAGCCCCCTCTACCCTGCCGGCTTACATTGTTTGTCTGAAGTGACAGCGTTTCAAAACAGAGGAAGGCATTCGTCATTGCAAACCAGCGCTGTACTTTATTGCAGTACTTTATTATGGGTCAAGGGGCGCTTTCAGAGTGCAAGTTTTCCAGCACACTCCTGTGAACGCTGCACTTGGGTACGGCTGCTGAACACCTGAACATGGGCAATGAGATGGATTCACATTTGTCCATTAGATGCAGCCTCAACCCAGTCTCAAGATAAAAGCAAGGTGTGCCTAATCACAATCAGTTCAGCCTTCTGTCTTCCTGCTGAAACTGTACAAAAAGATTTACAACAGCCAGTGTTGGCCCATTCATAAGGCCAACTAAGGCTGTTGTCTCAGGCAGCGGTTTGGGAGGGACCCATCCCTGCCTGCCTCCTTGCCTCCATTCCTCCTCCTCTTTCCACTCCCTGCATTAGAAGAGGGGGACAGAGAGGAAGAGGAAATGTGGGGGGGGGAGAAGAGTGCACAGTTGGAACATTGGAGAGTGGGAGGAGCAGAGGATGGCACATAATTGGGCGAAGGGAAGGCAGCATTTAGTATGGTGCATTAGGAAGCCTTGGGCCAATCTCGACAAGGGCCTTGTATTTTAAGGATGGAGGCTCTGAGCAGCACCCTCTCCCAGGACTTCAGTACTGTAGTTTCACTTCCTTAATCAAGCTCATATACTAGTGATGACAAACTGTTCATTAAATGCTGGCTGAGCCCATGCTGATTACAAGCATCTCTCGAAAACCAACCTCTGGGCTGACTATATAGCTAAAATAATAATGGGGAGGTTTTCACCAGCTGAATTGCTGGTACCTGTTAATCAAGACAAACAAGAGCACTTGTCCTTTAACAAAAAGAGACCACCACCCATTCTGTTCAGCAGTCATCAAAACTTCATTTGCAGTGTGTGTGTGTGTGTGTGTGTGTTAACACCTCTTGTCAGGACCCTTCCTATCTCAGCACCTTATCTAGCAATCCCTGTGGCCTCTGTCAAAGTCCCCATTCACAAATAGCACTCAAGTGCCTGGTTTGGGGGATTTTTTTTGGGGGGGGGCATGCATGCCAGCAGAGAAAGCCATTGCTTCCCTGCAAGGAATGCTCAGATTACAGGAACTCCCCCACCATGGGAAATCCTAAAGTAGGAAAACAGGAAAGATTGGATCCATTGTCTCAGGTATGCTGCCGTCTATCACATAATAAGGGACAGTCCACCTTTTGACACCTGGGCAGTTGCAGAAAAGTGGTACTTGCTGACATTTGCCTATCCAGTATTTCAATCAATCAATCACTAGTATTTATATACCGCTTTTCAACACAAGTTCACAAAGCGGTTTACAGGCAAATAATAACATAAAAGTTAAATGGCTCCCTGTCCCAAAAGGGCTCACAATCTAAAAGAATGGAGAACACCACCAGCAACAGCCATGAGAAAGACACTGTGCTGGGGTGAAGAGGGACAATTGCTCTCCCCCTGCTAAATATAAGAGGACACCACTTGAAAAAGTGCCTCTTGCCCAGTTAGCAGGGGTCAGAAAAGTTGCACCTGCCAAAATTCCCCCCTCTATATAAAGACAGAAGAGTCCCAGTACTGTTCCACCTTCTTTGCCCTATCATTGGAACCTTGATTGCAGCATGCAAATAAGTAAAAGCCAAAATAACTACAATGAGATCCTGGTGTAACTAACTAGGGGAGGAGAGACAGCAAGTGTGAACAAACCCACAAATTCACAACTAGGTGCCATCAGTACATTAAGGAGACCTTGTGCTGGGCTGCACTATGACGCTGCTGAGAATCTGAGTGTTAGGAAGGATACAGCCCAAGGGGGTATGGGAGAAAGACTGCAGGCAGGAAGACAGGATAGAAGATAGCATCTTGTTCACAGACATCCTGCAGCAGCCTGTGGCAGAGCAAGATCTCAATCCAGTTCATCCACACCCAAACACATTCTCCTGTTCAAACCACACTGGTGGTCCTCACGAAAGCACCAATATCTCTTCTGTGGCAACCCCAGTCCATTGGGGGTGCCTGTGCTAGACAAGAGCAACGCTTGATCTCTGCCGTTCGCTGAAAGGTTCACATCTAGGAAATGCAACAGTCCCATCACAACAGTCTCGACTTGCACAACTTTGAAGCACATGGTTGGTCCTTCCATAATCCTTCATTTCACTGCTGTGCTGCAATTCCGTCAGGTCCATGAATCTTCCTATAGCACTGCTTGGATATCCCAGCCTTGAAGGCTGCCCTGCCCGCCACACCCCCGCATAAATATTACAAAGCATGTCACAGCCACAGCTTGCTATCAACATTCTCAAGGGTTGGAAGTAATCATTTCAGTCCCACGTAGTAGTCTCGCTACGACTCACTCATAGCTTCCTCTCCCCCCGCCCCCAACACTGAGGTCAAGTGAAAAGCTCACCTGGTAACCGGGCTGGTGAGCGCCAATTGTCCGGAAACAGTTCTGGCACCGGCTCTTGGCAAAGACATTGGCCTCAAACTTCTCACAGAGGGCATTTTCCACCATTTCTGACATGGTCCATGCAGGGGAGGGAGGACTTGCAGGCATGCGGTTTTAAAGGGCTAGCTGCAGGGGGTGGGAAAAGCAGGTGCAAAAGGATAAGACAAGACACATCAGGACGCTCCGTTTGTGCTCATTCCGCTCCAAGAGAGAATGTCTCGGACAGGCTGGCATTCATTGGCCACGGCCCAGAATGATCTCCAGTGTGATCAGAGGAGGCACCTTCAGAACGGCAGTATCAATGTCTGTGGCCAAGAGAGACAGGACAGCAGCCCTGGGCTAAATGCCCCACATGCACCCAGTCAGGCTTAAATGCACTTACCACATGCAGGGCCCCATTTCTAAGCAGAGATACTGTGCAGCATATCTATTATTGGGGGTATTTGAAGATTGTGTTATTGTTTCACAGAGTTTGTGATTTGAAAAGCAGGAAGCGGTGTTATAAAACTTTTTATTCTAAGTTCTCAAACCAAGTTCTCATTTTTATTAATTTTAGATGCTTTAAGAGTGTACAGGAAGGTGACATAGTGTCAGCAGATGCAGCCACAGTATTATTTCTAATTGGAACAGTAATCTATTTTAATTTCTGGAAAGTATTGAACACCAAAATGCAGTGTTCTGTGTTTTTATTTGGATGTTTTAAATATATACCCCCAAAAGGCGGTATTTTGTGTTTAACAACAAAAAAACAACAACCCCTACCTATTATTGTTACCACTAATGCTTTATATCCTGCCCTCTCTCTAAAGCAGTGGCTCTCAAACGTTTTAGCACCAGGATGCACTTTTTAGAATGGCACTTGTGCCGGGACCCACTGGAAGTGATGTCATTAACCTGTAAGTGATGTCATGGTCAGAAGTGCCATCATTGTGACATAATCTGAGCTGCACGGACCTGGCCACAGTGACCCACGCCCTAGTGACATCTAGATTAGATTATTGCAATGCGCTCTACGTGGGGCTGCCTGTCGAGCCATTGCTTTGGCGACTATATTGGCTGCCGGTTCTGTTCTGGGCCCGATTCAAAGTGCTTGTTTTGACTTTTAAAGCCCTTTACGGCTCGGGTCTGGGGTATCTGAGGGACCGCCTCCTTCCATACAATCCTGCCCATACTCTTAGATCATGGGGGGGGGGGGGCTTTTGACTGTGCTGCTACTAGGAGAGGTGAGAGGGATGGTGGCCAGGAATAGGGCCTTCTCGGTGGTGGCCCCCCAACTTAGAAACCCTCCCCTTAGAATTGAGAACTGCTCCCTCTTTGGTAATATTTTGGCAGGGGCTGAAGACCTTTCTATTTCAACAAGCTTTTAATTGTTGACAGGCTGGCTGGTTTTTGAGACTCTTTATATTTTAGGATCCATGGGGCTTGTTGTTTTAAATTTTAATTATTTTAATGTTGTTTTTAATTGTAAATTGTGATTTTATTGTATTTTATTGTTGTAAGCCGCCTTGGGTGCCCATGGGGCAGATAAGAAAGGTGGGAAATTAATTAATTAAATAAATAATCAAATGACACTCCTGGAATGCAAACTGCAGTAATTGCACAACCAAGAAACATCCCTGACAGAAAACAAGATTAGGACAACATATTATGCAAAAACACTGGACTAAAAACCCAATTAAAAAAATTTTTTTACTTGAAAATTCAAACTGTTGACCCTCACAAAAGCAAGAGTAAGATCTGCAGCTTCCAAAATGGCTGCTCCCAGCTTTCCATGACCCACCTGACCTCAGGTTGCGACCCAGTTTGAGAACACCGCACTAAAGCACTCAAGGCATTGAACATGCATTATCCCCTTTTGTCCTCACAATAACCCTGTGAGGGAGGTGAAGCAGAGCGATTGTGACAGGCCCAATATCATCCAGTAGGTGTCATGGCCAAGGATTAGAACCCAGGTTTAATGGTTTAAGCACAATGCACTAACCACTATACCCCACTGGTTACCAATTGTTAAAAATGTAACAGTGCTCACCATGTGTCAACACTATTGTAAATGCATTTCAATATGACAGACTAGATATTCATGGAGAATATCAGTGATTAGTTGTCAGGGTGTCTACATGGAACCTCCAAGTTCAGAGGCAGCATACCAAGTTCAGAGGCAGAGCCTGAGCAGGAGAGGGCAATTGCCATCATGCCCCACCGATGCTCTTCCCAGAGGCATCTAGATGGCAGCTGTAGGATACAGAATGATGGACTTTTGGTCTCATCCAGTGGGACTCTTATGCTCACCTCAAACTGAACCCCCAAGGAGAGGCCTTCAGCTTGTCTTCAGCTGGCCTTGGCTTGACAGAGGGCGCACAGTATTGTAATAACATCACACTTGTTTGCAGGACTCTTGAGCAACGACACTTGCAGTGTTGAGATATTTGAAGTCTGAAGTAGTAGGTTACCATCTCAGGAACGTAGCAGAAGTCCTGCCCTTCCCCAAAGGATCTCAACTAGGGACATTTGAAAATCTGTTGCATGTGAGTGTTGTACAAGCAAACCCAGTGTGTTCATTTCAAAATTATTCACATTTTTAGCGCACAGCAACCATCACTGCCTTTTTCCTTGCACTAGGCATGTGAGAGAGGTCATCTCAATGTCTGCCTGACCCACAGTGGTAATGAGGAGGGCCAGAATCAAACAGGAGGAAAGATTTTGGAAGAGGAAAAATAATGTATTTATTTATAGGAGCACACACTGGGTCACCAGACTGTGAACAGGAAGGCGGCAATCAATGAGTGTTTCCATAAGCACAAGGTCTGGATTAACAGAGAGTGGTGTTTGCCATCACTTTTTTAGCCTATTTGTACAGGAGGACAAAAATAAGGACCAACCAACATTCCTCACTTGAAATAACCATGGAACGTAATTTCTCTCTCTGCAATTTTATAAACAGATATATAATTACAATACTCACTATCCCTGCAATACAATACCCTGCAGGTATTTCCTACACTTTAAATTTCTCTTCATATGCCTTTTCTGATATAAGTCACCTTACACCACCTTTTCACTTGAAAGACATCCCTGTATTCTCCCACTTTACTTGGGCATATGTTATTTTAACAGACTCAAACCTTGCAGTGCAAACTGAATGGCAGGCCTAAAGGACAGTCCACCCTTCCAAAGACTGATTGCTTATATGCACTTCCTCCTAACGCAAAGCACGTCTGTGCCCAGAATCAGTTGGAGGCCTGATTCAGTAGCGAAGTTTCTAGCTAAAAAAATAAAAATTAGAAAGCAGTTTATTCTGCAGTAAGACATTTGCATACTCAACATACACACTTCACAATATCTTATCGTTGCATTACTGGATTATGGAGTGGGGGGAGAAGGATACTCTCCCCCACCCCGTTTTCAATTAACGCACAACATATTTAGCAACATTTAAAGGCAACACAACATCGCAAAACCACTAGCAGCAATTCAGAATCCTAGTGATAAGGCCACTATATCGTCACCTATATCGTATACAACTATGAACCGCTTGCTAAAACATCTGTACTGTAAGCTGAGTCTTTTTAAATATACAGTGCAGACATTTCCCGCTTCGAAAGCAACATGGTCATAACGCATCCCACCACCAAGCCCAAAAGAAACCCCCCTCTCAGCAAAAAACAAAACTCACTCTTCAGAATACAGCCCCTACGATCCACGTCTAGCAGACTTTGCTGCTGCTGGAACACTTGCCACGGCGGTCTTCTGTTTTTTAACAATGAATACAAACTTTCTCCCGGGAGGGGGGTGGGCCACGGACACGCCCACCAACCCCTTTCTAATTGGCTGCAGAGACCACCTTCATTTGAATGCGACGTCTTAGGTGGCTGCCTGAGAGAGGGGTGGACCAATTTGGCAGCGACTGGAACTTTCGGGCCGCGCATCGCGCTTGCAGCTTACAGAATCGCAACTTTTTTTGTAATTGACGGTTCCTTTCCGCCCGCCCCCCCCGCTTCCCTAACTAACCCACGTTGCAGCGACGCTGGGAGCGTGATTGATCCCAGCTCGCTGGCCCTTCGTGCAAACCCGATACTTCCCTGTTGCTTTGTATTGGGTCTTTGCATGCCGCCGAAGGAAATGCGTGGAGCGCAGCGTGCGCTGCACAGAAACAGGACGGCGACATGTGTTTTCGCTCCCGCTGCAGACAGCTCCTTGCTTGGCCTTTCACTGTCCCCGAAGCCCCCGCCCTCCTTTCACTCGCATGATTCACCTCCCGTGCTCTCTTCTTCTCCAGGCCCCGTTTGTCCAGCAGGACAGTACCACGGAGTCACGTATAACGTGTCGTGGTTATACAGCCATTCTCCGATCGCGTGCCTGTGGGAGCCTCTGCCTGCGCCAGCTGAGAGCTGAGGCTTCATTCATCAGATGGAGCAGACAGTCCGCTGCGAACTCTGCAGTACTCTAGGAAAGACTCTTTACACTGACATTCGCTGTAATAAATTCCTCATTTCCATGGTGGCCACAGACCGTTGCTTTCACAATACTCTGCTGATCTTCAAAGTGGCACGAAACTCCTTCTGGACGTGGGTGTGGGTTCCTCTGACGTGGCCATCGCCCGAGAGGGGCCCAAGACTTTCTGCTGCCTTAGGTGGCACCAATCAATCAACAGTATTTATTAAATACCGCTTTTCGACACAAAGTTCACAAAGCGGTTTACAGGCAAATAGTAACAAAGTTAAATGGCTCCCTGTCCCAAAGGGCTCACAATTTAAAAAAAAGCGCAGAACACCACCAGCAACAGCCACTGGAAAAGACACTGCACGGGGGTGAAGAGGGATAGGTACTCTCCCCCTGCTAAATATAAGAGGAACACAAGGCAAAAAGTGCCTCTTGCCCAGTTAGCAGGGGACCAATGCCAAATGTCCCCCCCCCTCTTATTTGGTGACATGCCAGCCTCCATTCCTCAGACACCCTTTTGCTCTCTCCCTGGAGTGGGAGGAGGAAGAGGAAGCAAGCAGGTGGAAAGAAGTCTGCTGCCTGATGCAACACCTCCAGTTGGCCTCACGGATGGGCCATACCTGCGTAGTATTCCCCTCCTCTGCCTTAGAGTAGCTTTGCCTCTGCTTCCAACAGCTTCCGCTCTGTTTTTCTGGGTGAATTTGAAAAGGCAGGAGCTACGCCGAGGAGTAAGGAAATGGTATCAGCAATGGCCCCTTGTCCAGGTAGACCAGGGATTATGGGGTTAATCCCAGAACTCCTGCAGCAGAAACACAGCTGCAGGCTGATAAGGGCTCTGGCTCTGAAGGGAGGTTAGTACAGGTGCAGATGGGTATGGCTGATGAATTAAAGCCTGCCCACTGATTGGCCAGCCTCAGTATAAAGTTGGAGGCAGAAGCGGTAGGAGAAAGGACCAGGGGTAGGTGCTGTAGGAGAAGTACTAGGTAGGTGTTGGATGGAAGGAATGCTGGTTGCCCTGCCTGCAGGACTGTTGAACAGATGGACTGGCTGAAAGACTGGGTAAGGTTATTGTGGGGAATAACCATTGGGAATTGTATGGCTGCCATGGCCCTGGAGCCACCAAGTGGAGGAGGCAGTTGTAGTTTAGGCAAGCTGACTGCCTATTATTTGGTGGTGGGGTTTGTTGGTGTTAGACTTAGGGTAGTTTGGAGCTAAGCCAGTGATGAGGGCAGTCTGGAGGAGGCTGGCCAGCTGGTGATCTCAAGCAAAGCTGCTGGAAGAGAGTGGGTGATTGAACCCCCTCCCTCATGCCTATCTCTGAGGTAGCGGGGGGGGGGACGACTAGTTAGCCTAGTGTGGGCATTGGGGCCCTTCAGCAGGGAATTTGGCAGAACACTGGGATCTCTGGAAGAGTTTATCAGGGATTCCTTGAAACAGCTGGCCCACAATCAAGTTCTCCCCTTGATACACTCAGCCTTAGGGGGTTCTTGGGTGTGTGTGTATTAAATCAGTGCATTCTCAGGTCAAGCTGGGCAATGGTGAGGCCTGAGAAACCTGGGTGAAGCAGTGCATTTCTGCCACAGAGAGGTGGGGCAGCTCCACATGGTCACCACATGGCAGAGGAGGTGGGTACCTTCTCCCATGCAGTCCAGTACCACTGGACAAAAAGTAGGGCTCTGATGTTGTGAACAGAGGCATGAAGATAAGCTGTGAACACAGAGTGAGGCCAGGATGCTCCAGACATGTTCAGTGACGATGATGCCTTTCTCCACAAGTCTCAACAGATGTTGCTGGAGCTTCAGGGCACAATCCTAACCAATTTTCCAGCACTGACATAGCTGTGCCAATGGGGCATGTGCTGCATCCTGCAATGGAGTAGTCACAGAGGCTTTCTCAAGGTAAGGGAATGTTTGTTCCCTCACCTTGAGCTGCATTGCCCATATCCTGGTGCTGGGAAGTTGGCTAGGATTGTGCCCTTAGACACACCTGCCCACATTTTTTTTGGGATGGGTCTTCCAAAGATAACTGGCAGTTACAGTCTCCCAATTACATAACAAATGCTGAAGCTGAAGCTCCAATACTTTGGCCACCTGATGAGAAGAGAGGACTCTTTAGAAAAGACCCTCATGCTGGGAAAGATTGAAGGCAAAAGGAGAAGGGGGCGACAGAGGATGAGATGGTTAGATAGTGTCACCGAAGCAATGAATATGAAATTGGGCGAACTCAGGAAGCTAGTGGAGGACAGGGAGGCCTGGCGTGCTGTGGTCCATGGGGTCGCGAAGAGTCGGACACGACTTAGCGACTGAACAACAACAAAATTACATAAAGGGAGTCCTCTTGCATTAACCCCTGGTTCTCAAAATGCAGACTAGGTTTCTTTTAAAAGGCTGAGACAATTGCATGGGGGAGTTCGAGTCCTCAATTTTTCCCTTCCCCAAGATTTTTTTTTAAGGGTGCATCTTCATTGGGTCAAGTAGCAAAGTCTGCACCCACTACATCTGCTGCGGGGTTGATTGCCAGGCTACAATCCACTCCAGTGCTACTTATTTAATGCAGTGTTTCTCAAACTCTGAAGTCAGGAACCACTTAGTGGGTCATGACCTGGTGTCAGGTAGGTCGCGTAAAGCTGGCAGCAGCCATCTTGGAAGCCACTGGGCTTACTCCTGCTATATTCATTTTGTGACTGTTAACACTTTGAATTTTCAAGTGAGGGTTTTTTAAAACTTTGTTTTTAGTTCAGTGCTTTTATATAATATTTTGTCCTACTTTTCCTTTCTGCCAGGGATGTTTCCTGGTTGTGCAATTGCTGAAGTCCAAGAATGCTGGCTTGCATTCCAGGAGTGTCACTTGATTACATCTCAGTGATGGCCCTTCCTGCTTGATGATGGCACTTGTGACCCTAACATCGCTACCAGTAGATCCCAACATCAGTGCCATTCTAAAAAGTGGGTCCCAATGCAAAACATTTGAGAACTACTCGCCTAATGCTTTTGCTAGTTTTGCTTCTTTATAAAAATTGCTCTTATGGTGTCTCCCTTTGAGAAGAAAAACTGTCTCCTGAGTTGGGACCAAGAGTCCCAGGAGCCACACTGGCCTTCTTTAATCTTGGACATGTGTTCCCCCCCCCTCAAGAAGTTCACGAAAGCTAAGCTTGAGCATCTCTTGATGAGACCACCCAGCCACCGAAAGCTTGCTCTTCCTCACATCAGTATATCCACAGGAAAAGCTAATTCATTGCACATTTAAGCGCACACACATTTCTAATTATGGATCATTCCCAGATGCAGTAAGCCAAATGCAGATGAGCCCTGCAATCCTAGGATCCACTAAGACAGTCGGGGCGCAATCCTAAACTGAGTTAGGCTGACATAAACTAAGCCAGCAAAGTTTGGCTGGCACAAGGGCCACTGTAAAGTATGTTTGGACCACTCTCGGAGTCAGAAAGGCCAGCACAAAGATGTGCGCCTTCCTTCCTGACTCTGAGAGTGGTCCAAATGCGCTTCACGGTGGCCCTTGTGCTGGCCACCTAACTCCAGGTTAGAATTGCACTTTCAGTTATATCCCTGTAATTTATGGCGATCCTATGCTCCCTCGGCAGCACTGACCAAGGCACATGGATGCAGTTAAGGAGGAAAAGCCTGCGGATCAACATCCACTTCCACAGTGTTGGGAACAACTCCATCATCAGCCACCAATCAGTGTTGCTCACTAATTCACTGTGGTTTAGTTACTCAGGGGTGTGTAAGCCCTTTAGGCTCTTTGGTATGAAGGAACCAGGCTTTCAACCCAGCCCTTTCCCATTCTCTTGCCGCTTAGAACAGTGGTATCCAACGTGGTTCCCCACAGGGGGACAGTCTGATTTTTAAGGGGGCAAATTTTTAATTTGCAAATGAGCTATTAACAGTGATTTTTTTGAGTTATTAACAGTGAATTTGAAAGCCCGCTAATTGTTCATATATCTTATTATTCTAAGCTAAGAATTAAGCTAAGAATGTTTTTTTTTTAATTTCCCTCTTTCCGCTCCATCTTTTATTTTTCTCTTTCATGGATGCCATATTCTTTGCAACCTTGTTTAAGCCAAGTTAGTGGCCTTTTAGGCTTCCTCCACGTGAATAGGAGTTCACTTTTTGAATAGTAAGAATTATATGTCACGGGGCGTGGGGGGGCATCAGGATTTTAGAGATGCTGAGATGGGGCATGGCCAAAAAAAGGGTTGGGAACAACTGGCTTAGAACTTCGGGCTAAGGAACGTCTGGGGCTGCAGGGAGCAACAGCCAAGAATCGCCCTGAAAACTCAAGATTAATTAAAAAAAAAGTGCAAGATATGCAGAAACAAGAATGTTCAGACGAAAAACCAGAAACCCATGCACTGATTGCCATGAATTCTGTGCCTCTGGCTTTCAGCCATGCACCAGGAGTGCTCTAAATGCTTAATCCTATGAACTGCATACCAGTATCCTCACATGATTGAGAGTCACAAGATACCCCCCTTTTGACTATTATGCCCCATTACTCTCCCCCTCCCCCTTCACAGATGTTTCCCAGCATTATGGGCAATTTTCATGCTCCACTGCCACTTACAAACAGATCTGAAGACAGCTCAGAAGTTGTTCACCCAATGCAAAATGCAACAGCCCCATTTCCTCAGGGGAGCTCGCAATATTCACACAACAGTGTCTGCACTGGCCTCTCCTCCCTCCCGTCTCCATTCAGATCTTGATTTTTCAGCGCAACGCACCAGTGCTTCTCTCCTGTCCTCCCCAATACAGGAATAGATGCCATGCAAGGAGCACTTCCTGTAGGTCTGCCTGTGTGTGCTGCATTCTCAGTGGATGACATTCCCTGGAACCTGGCCAGAGAGCTATGAAAGATAATACACTCTTTGAGCTGTCAGCAGCCTGGGACAAGCTAGAAAGCCACCAAAGCTAGAAATTACACCAAAGAACTGAGCATAGAATCTCAGCAAGGATTAGCATGGGGATACTTGCAAGTAGTGATGGTAAGCAGCTGTGGCAATTGGTCACAAACACCCCACACCTTAGAGAATGGCAGGGATAGGATACTTCAATGGTTCTCAAACTTATTTGCATCAGGAGCCACTTTTTAGAACGGCACTCACGTTGGGACCCACCGGAAGTGATGTCATGGCTGGAAGTGCCATCATCAAGCAGAAAGTGACATCATTGTGACATAGTCAATTGGCACTCCCGGAATGCAAACTGGCATTCTTGGGCTGCAGCAATTGCACAACCATGAAAACATCCTGGACAGAAGGCAAGATTAGGCCAAAACAGAAAAAGCACTGAACTAGAAACAAAATTTAACAAAAACCCTCACTTGAAAATTCAAACTGTTAACACTCACAAAAGGAATATAGCAAGAGTAAGGTCTGCAGTTTCCAAGATGGCTGCTCCCAGCTTTCCAAGACCCACCTGACACCTGGTTGTGACCCACCAAGTGGGTCCCATCCCACAGTTCGAGCAACACTGGGCTATTTGATTCACAGGGCTCAAATGGCACCCAGCATAACTCATTCCCAAAAGGCACTTGCTGCCAAGTGACATGCCTTTGTCACTCCCTCTTGAATGAAGGGCCAAGCAAAGGACACTTCCACTGTACCCGGTCCCGCAGGAACAACAGAGAACCGTTCAGAGTATGCATTAATCAAGTGATAATGAGCAACTGAGGTGCTCCAAGTGGAGAAGAGGACATTAAAGCAGCCCTTTGTCTCTTTCATGTGGAAGGCAACATATAAGCAGAGCACAGGTTGCTTGCTGGCCCTCAGTCCTTGCTCACGGCCCTTGGCAAAACTGCATTGCCAACTGAGGCTCTCTACGCCTGCGCTGCACAAGCAGTCAACTATTCCTGTGACATCTGGACAGGCCTGCAATGCCCCATTCGCTAGGGCCCAAATCTTAACCAGCTTTCCAGCACTGACATACTCAGTACGTCAAACTCATGAGCATGTCAAAAGTACCTCTTTGGATCCTGGCCATTTTTATTTTACTGTATTTGCAGCCACTGGATACCGAGCATCGGCCTTTGATCTGGATCCCATTTCATGGCTGTCCTAGATTTACTGCCTGCGGCCCCGGGCAAGTCGCACGCTTTGTCCTGGTTCCCGTTTTCAAGTGGGAGCAGCAGCCGTCACACATGTTTCTTATGAGGACCTACACAATAAAACGGGCAGAGCACTTTGTCAAGAATTCTCTATTAATAGTAGCTGCTGGCTCAGCCCCCCCCCCCAATTGAGTGCAAGAAGAACGCACAAGGAACACACAGACACACACGTTTTCTAACAAAAGATATTTATACATTAAAAGTGATTCACATGGGGGTGGGTGGGGGCTATTGCTTATTCGCGCACCCACCTGAATGGGGTTTGTCCACTAAGCCTCTAAGACAAGGGTGGGCTGGGGCGACACAAGACCGCCCAGAATGGATGCAAAAGCCAGAGCCCCAATGTCAAGAGGGCCCCCCTACGAACCTGTGACCTATAGACTTGTGACACTTGAAAGATATAGGTTTTAACTGCACCTTGGGGGAAAAAAAAGACAGCGGTTTTCTCCCCTTGAAGGGTGGTGGTGGAAGATACACAGAAAAAGGCCTGTGTCAACCAAGGAACAAACACACTTGATATCTTGCACACAGTCCTCTTAGCTGGCATGCTTCAGAGGGTGCCCAGAGTCTTCTTAGGCAGACCAGCTCCCCTCTAAGAGGCTCAGCGTTCCTCCACTCTGCACCTAACTGCAGTCCCCCAGAAGGATCTCAGTCCTATCAAACAAGCTTTCCCTGTCACTTCATAGCCATCGATCCCCACAGAGGCCACCTTCTCCTCTTCCGCTTGCCCATCAGTCTTGGACACGCCTCCTTCTGCCTGTCATTTTCCGGCGCTGGGACTTGCTGGTCCGCCCTGTGCTCGGTTTCAGAGCTCTCTTCTTTACGCTTTGAATGCGCCTGGTCTGCTTCCCTTTGGCTTTCTTCTGGCTATGGGAATGCAGCGAGGCAGTGAGTGAAGAGATCCTGCAAGGAAGGGAAAAAAAACGTACATCAGAGCAAGGCTTAATTTTACATTTCTCATCCCATCCGACCAACTACCATTCATCTGCAAGCTGGAAGGTCTCGTCTGCAAGGTCCATAGTACAGTTCTATGGTTCAGAATGAAGGGGCCTCATAAGCTGCCTGGGTGGGTGAGCATCTTGGAGAGGACATGATCTCTCATATGCTTTGAGTCACTCCAAGATCCTTAGCAGAAAAGCAGAGCGTGTATTAAACTCTCTGGGACAAAACTCTTCTCTGTGGATAACTATTTCTCAAACTGTGGGTCATGAGCCAATTTCAGGTGCGTCATGTTGCAGCTACGGCAGCCATCATTGAAAATATGGGAAGATGGGGTGCTGGAAAGGGGGAGCGCTGTGTGGTTGTTCTGCTTGTGCCAGGGTTGTAAATACGCTTTTTTCCCTTTCTGATTTGCTTTGCTGTTGGAAAATGGTTGAGAAATAACCCAACTGTTGTTGCTGCATTCTTAGGAAAGCAGCAGGCTCTGGCGTCACAATGGCAGCAGTTCCAGCCATGACATCACTTCCTGTGGACAGATCGTCATTCTAAAAAGTGGGTCCCTGTGCTAAAATGTTTGAGAACCTCTGCTGTAGATCTTGTGCCACATAGTTCTTTAAACCTGGAATTATGAGTCAACTCTCCTTGCTCTCATTTTTTCCAACCTATCCTAGTCTACCTGGACAGCCACTTTCAGACAACCTTGCCTGTCCCATTTTCACCACTTCTCAGTGCTCCTAGTGTCTGCTCAGTATTTCTGAATTAGCTTATAAACTCTCCAGATAGAGACCAGCAGCCATCAAAGATGAGAGAGAGGGAAAGCTATATCCAAAACACCAGACACATTTTAGAATGCTTGTTACTTTTTTTCCTAAACAGGAGTTGAGGGAGTTAACAAATCTACAACACAATGTATAATTTTAACAAAACCGCAAGATGAAACAAATGTTGTCAGAATAAAGCATTCTTCATAACACAGTTTGACAAGCATGACAAAGAGGCCTCTTTACTACCAAAATAATTTCCTAGAAGACTAGAGTGAGCCACAATAGCACGGAGAACAAGCAGCAGACTGCCCTCTTGAACCACCACCAGAAAAAGCATAAATGTGAAGAGCTTTGGCAGGTGCTGAAGCTTTCCCCACCCCACAAAGGCCATCCTCAGCCCAGTTTTTCTCCTACTGTGACAAACCTCCTCTCTCAAAAATAGAGGGGAGAAACATATAGGCAGGGGAGGGATTCAGGAACCACACAAACTTACACTCACTCCATTTGTTCGTTTGGCAATACCCACACTAAAACAGGAGCCTGCCAATGTCATTTTCGGTGAGATCTGCAGAGGTGAGCTGGGCCTGAAAGTCCCCTTCGCACATTAACTATTTGGTACCTCTGTTCACAAATGGGTTTGGAATGGATAAAGAGGAAGGGGGAGACACTTCCTCTCCCCATCCCAATGATCTCTAGATAAGAATATAAGAAGAGCCCCACTGGATCAGGCCATCTAGTCCGACTTCCTGTATCCCACAGTGACCCACCAGGTGCCTCAGGGAGCACAAGAGACAACAAGATACCTCCATCCTGTTGCCACTCCCTTGCATCTGGCATTCTGAGCTAAACACACTGGTGGCCAGTTAAGATTCTCCATAGCATTTCTCTTTGACAGCCAGCAGAACCAGACACACCTCTTCAGACATGTACTCAGAGGAACAGCCCCCCTGGATCAGGCCAAAGGCCCATCTAGTCCAACTTCTTGTATCCCACAGGGGCCCACCAGATGCTCCAGGGAACACACAGGACAACAAAATACCAGCTTCTTATTGCCACTCCCTTGCACCTGGCATTCTGAGGTAGCTCATGTATAAAACTAGGAGGCTGCACCACCCATCAGGGCCTGTAGCTGCGACGGACGTTCCTCCAGAAATCTGCCCCATTCCCTTTTAAAGGCACCTAGGCCAGACGCCAACACCACTTCCTGTGGCAAGGAGTTCTACAGATTAATTACACACTGGGTAAACAAGAGAATTTTCTTTTATCTGTTCTAACTCTCCCAACACTCAATTTCAGTTGATGTCCTAGCAGTTGAGGTTCTCTAGCAAGCCTTTCCTCAGAGGACAGTGGATGTTCTGCTGCAGTTCTGTGGATTTAAGGAGGGTTAAGCAGTCTCATAACTACCTCTGAGAGAGGAAGGGATCTCTTGACTTCTTAGGCAGTGTGCACACAGAGTTGCTGGAGGCTTCTTCTTCTCTTTCCACTCCAACATCTCCTCCCTAATAAAAAGCCACATACATCCACACATCACCACACAGTAAATCTGGATTCTCCACATGATGCCAACCTGGTTCAATCAGAAGATGCACTTATACACCTCTTGGGCAGACGCCTTCAAACAGTTGTTAATTAATGCCCTTGGAAAAAGATGCATGATGAAAAATTTCCAGGCATGACGAAACTGATTAAGTGAAACATTTCTGAACTGAGCTGGTTATAATTTTTATTTTATTAATACTGTTGATACTCCCTCCCACCCAACCCCATGTTTTCTGTGAAGTCTTTTGGCAAACCCCTTCAGCTGCATCCTCTACTGCAGTGATTCTCAAACTTTTTGTTATTCTAAAGAGTGGGTCCTGGTGCCAATCTGTCCAGGACCCACCAGAAGTGATGTCAAGGCCGGAAGTGCAGTCATTGTGATGCCAGAGCCTGCTGCTTCCCTGAGAATGCAGCAATAACCGTCTCAGCCATTTTCCAACAGGAAAGAGAATCAAAAGAAAAAAGCCCATCTACAACCTTGAAGGAAGCAAAATAATTACACAGCCCTCCTGCTTTGCAATGTGCCATCTTCCCATATTCTCAATGATGCCTGACTTAGGTGTTACAGGACTCACCTAGTGGGTTCTGACCCGCAGTTTCAGAAAAACTGCTCTACTGAAATTAAGCCTAAGCTTGTGTGGGTGTCCTTGTTGATGTTTGCCTCCACTACCTCCCCTATGCTGAATTTTGGTGCAGGTGGGCTTTTTCAAGCGTGTGAAAACAGCATGCTGGAGTTCTGCCCGCCAAGCTGAGCATCCTGCCGCAGTTTGTAGCATTGCATCGTTGTCTCGCTGTTGGGCAGCGGGTATCCCCTGGGAGCCACATGTGCCACAAATATCACCGGCAGCTTGTGTATCACTGTTTGAAACACACTATTCTGGACTCTTCTCCCAAGAAATTCTGGCAATGCACTTTTGCATGGCAAAGTTGAAGCAACAGTTATCCAAAACATTCCTAATGCCATGGAGACCTGGGTCAAAGCACACAGGAAAGCATTACCTCCTGGGCAGGGAGTCCCAAAAGGCGTGTTCCCGAGAGGTCCAGGTCACTGATCGTAGTAACCGTAACAGTGTGGTTTGGGTGATCGTAGCTCACGGCCTCTGTCTGGGATGTCACCAGGTGCTCCAACTCATCAGCTTCATCTGAGAAGGTTAAGAACATAAGAACATAAGAAGAGCCTTGCTGGATCAGGCCAAAGGCCCATCTAGTCCAGCTTCCTGTATCTCACAGCGGCCCACCAGGTGCCCCAGGGAGGCATGAGACAACAAGATGCTTGCATCCTGTTGCCACTCCCTTGCACCTGGTACTCTGAAGTAGCCCACCACCTTTGTAAGGAGGTTGCACAATCCATCATTGCCTATAGCCCACGATGGACCTTTCCTCCAGAAATCCGTCCAATCCCATCTTAAAGGCATCAAGACCAGATGCCACCTCCTGTGGCAAAGGTTAAATGAAGAAATGCAGACATTAAAACGTTGAAATGATTCCTACAGCCAAACTGCTGGGTAATGGCATCCATACATGCACCAAAATGAGAGTGCAATCCTCAACTGGAGTTAGGCCAGCAAAGTCTGGCCAGCACAAGGGCCGCCAAAGCGGGTTTGGACAACTCTCGGAGTCAGGGAGGATGGCTCATGTCTGTGGGCTGGCCTCTCCGACTCCGAGAGTGGTCCAAACATACTTTACAGTGGCCCTTGTACTGGCCAAACTTTGTTGGCTTAGCTTATGCCAGCCTAACACAGTTTAGGATGGCGCCCTGAGTAACATTCATGGCAGGAACGAATAGATTTCCCTTTTGAGTTTCTCTGAGATGGTGTTAAGTGTTTTTAAGTGTCTTTCTTCATCCAGCCCAAATATACAAATCCGTTCTGTTGTTGCTCAATGTCTTATCTCAAGATCCTTTGACTTCCAATGAGGTATCCCAAGATCTCTACCAACTCTCCTGCCCGCCAGCTAATCCATACTGGCAACTACATAATTGTCCTTCTAAAGACATACTGAGTCTATCAATCATAGTTAATCAGAAAGGAGCACATTGGGCTGCTGCTTCATGTCACTGACAACCAGATCCTAGGCATATTTACTCTGAAGTAAAGCTCCACCAAGTTCAGAGCAACTTTCTTCCTAATGAGCAAGCTTAGGACAGCAGTCTAAGAGAACAAAACAAGCCCCCATAGAAGAGAAGAGAAAAATGCAGGGCCCCCCCTCAAAACCCGTATCTTCTCCCTCTTCCCCACCTAACCCTTCTCAGGGCGCAATCCTTAACTGAGTTAGGCCAGCATAAGCTAAGCCAGCAAAGTTTGGCCGGTACAAGGGACACTAAAAAATATGTTTGGACCACTCTCGGAGTCAGAGGTCAGCACACAGACGTGCGCCATCCTCCCTGACTCCGAGAGTGGTCCAAATGCACTTTATGATGGCCCTTGTGCTGGCCAAGCTTTTCTGGCTTAGTTTAGGCTGGCCTAGCTCCAGTTTAGGATTGCGCTCTCAGTCTCATTGGTTTCATCTGTGTTTAGGATACTTGCCCAAGGCTTCTTCTCTCTCCTTCAACATCTTCATGTACTCCTTGTGGCGCTACAAGTTGGAAAACAAATCCACAACCAAATCATTAGCGTGTTTCCAGCTAAGCAACTGTTTGCTTCATCTCAGAGAAACGCCAGCTGAAAACCCAACACCCAGAGTTCACGCACCGCTTTCCTCCAGAGCTGGGTTGTTGTCAGCAACATGGAAAGTCTGCCGATGCCAGTTTTTCATACAAGTGGCAGAGCAGAGGCTAAACCCAGTGAGGCATCAATACTATGCGCACATACCTGGGAGTACATTTCACTGAATTTAAGCTGTCATCCTATACACACCTAGAAATAAGCCTCACTGAAGACAATGGGACTTACTTCTGACTATGTATATGTAGGATTGCGCTGACGGTGGGACATACTTTGGAGAGAGCATGCACAGGATCAGACGAGTAGGCAAGCAGGTGAGGCAAGGAGAGAAAAAAGCATATGTGCAAGGCATGCGAGCATCACCGAGCTACATCTGCCCCCCCCCACCTCAGATTTCCTGAGAAATCCAAGTTATTCACAAGTGGTGGTAGGGCTTATGACATAGACACATGCTTGAGGGCCCAACAGGTAATCAGGATGTTGTGGGTGACTATGTTTTATGTGCAAATTGACTGATTAGTCAAGTTTTATCTTAGATAACACTTTATCACCAACAACTGTGAAAAACTTCAATATTGTGATGTTTTCAAGTTGCAGAGCTACAAGACACTTGGCCAGCACAGGCCAGCTTGCATCTAAATCCCTTCATTCTTTATGAGGTGACTGCTCAGATTATTTGCACAATCTCTAAGACAACACAATATCTGTCTCTCTTGGATTTTTTTTGCACATGTAGAAGTTTTTGCAATATTTTCAAGGAACTACCAGAGAAATGTGTTTTTGAGAAAATGTCAAGGTGTTTCCACATACGTGAAAACAACTGTTGCATTTGGTCACCTATGGTAGTCTACATACATTTTTTTTACAGGCACAGTTATGTCACTTCCTGTTTAATGACATCACTTCCTGTCCTGGGGGGGGAGGGTCCCAACAGGTTGACGTACCTAAAAAGTGGGTCCCAATGCTAAAAATGTTAGAAACCACTGTCCAAGGCAGACCCCCAAAATGAACTAGTACCTCTTCCCTCATCTTCTTTTGCTCCTCCTTCAGCTTGCATTTTATCTCCTCTTCAGCTGCTTTTCTCCTCTCAACTTTACGCTTGTGGAATCCTGTTAAGTACTCCCTTGGGAAAAATAAACAGACATTGGATGCAAACTAGAGATGGGAAGGGGGGGATCCCAAAAGAGAGCTTATAAGCTCCTGCAACTCTTTTATCACTACACTTCTAAGCAACCATAGGAACACTCATCTGTACAACACTAACACATAAACAAGATACCCATGTAGATTCAAGCCCTATTCACGCATTACACTGAACATGAATACAATCTGGGTCCAGTGTATGGACAACTACTGATACAATTTAAACAGGCATGCCCTGGTATCCACAGGGGTTCTGTTCTGGACACCCCATGGATACCTGAAACTGTGGATACTGGGGACACCTTTTTAAAGATAGGGGAACATCAGTGGTTTTGCTACAACAAGGTTAAAAAAAGAGATTAATGTCCCCCTATTTTTTTAATAAGCATTCCAGGGCACAATCTAATCTGGAGTTAGGCCAGCAAAGTTTGGCTGGCACAAGAGCCACTGTAAAGTATGTTTGGACCACTCTTAGGGCGCAATCCTATTCTGTGCTGGAATGGCGAGGCTGGCCGGCCAACGCCATATCCTGGCATAGTATAGGTGAGGCTGGAGCCTCCCCACGGCAAGGGAGCATGCACTCCCTTACCATAGGCGAGGCTCCAGCCTCCCCTATGTGCTCCTCAGATCTGCACCCGTTAAAGAGCAGGCGCAAATCCGAGGAGACTGCGCAGCCCAAATAGGGGCCTTGCAGACGGGTTTAGGATTTGGCCGTAAGGCCACGTCCCAAGCGTCCCACCCTTGCCTCCCTCTAATCCCCGTGAGGCCTTGCCACGGAGCCTCCCTCGCACCAACTGGCTTCGGTCAGCGCAAGAGAGGCTCACTGCGGGTCCTGTTGCTTGAGCGCTGACACGGGGGTGCAGATTGGCGCCCATGCATCAGCACTAAGTGTGCAGCGTCAGCGCAACCCCATTGCACTGACGCTGTGCAGTCTATAGGATTGCGCTGCCCGAGTCAGAGAGGCCAGCACACTGGTCAGAATTGCGCTCCCTGTATACTTTGTATCCGTGGATAACTGAAATCGTGGCTACTGAATCAGCGGATACCAAGGCACGCCTGCACATGCTTTTCATACGGAGCATTCAACGCAGGAATCAGTGCACACAATCTGTGCAGCGACAAGCACGCGCTACAGGCAAGCACTTTCCCTGCAGCAGCTGTTCGAACACCCTTTTCAGCCCTGGGCTGTCCGCACGTGTGAAACAGCGCAGTGGAGAAGGTGCGGTCTGCCTGCCTGCCTGCCTGCACGTGGAGGAGACCCACGTGGAGGGAGCCAGTTTGCACCCAAGAGAGCAGCCAGCCCTCGCTCCTCGCTCACCGTCGACTCGCCTCGTCAAAGGTTACGATTCGATGAAGCCCCGCACCGCCGCCCTCCCGCTCCTTCCTCCTTTTTCTGCGACCCATCTTGCGCTCTGCAAACAAGGAGGTAAGGTTGATGTCTGCAAACCGAAGTCGCGCCGCTTCCGCTCTGGATCGACGACGCAGGCAGCGCCTCCCACGTCTGGAGAGCGGCTCCTGAGCGCCGGAGTTAGCATAAAAGCCTAGAGCGACACACAGTGCGGGCTGTGAGTTTCAGTAGACTTGTCGTGGAGGGGGCCAGACCTGTTCACACCAAACTGGGGTGAAATAACCAAATATGGTAATGACTCAGCAGTAGGTTTCCTCCCACTGGACTAGCAAAGAAGGGAGTTTGTGCTCTTTCTCACTTCGGTCTTATTTGGGGTGACAAATACTAGCTTTTGTCTTCGTTTTAATCCGCATTTGACGGTGCAAAATGTTTGCATGGAAGCCAAAGGGCGCATTGCTTCCGCATGCGATTGGGCACCGAGTTTGGGCTGGGTCAATGTTACCAGATTGGTCTTTGCTGCAACCTGAGGACGGTTAATTTGAGATGGTGTAAACAAAATTGCATTGTTTTGTGTGATAGAGATTTGGCTGGCTATTCAAGCCTCACCTATAGGATTTCCCATTCCCTCTTGTACCCAAGCTTAAGTGCCTGTTACTTTAAACAATTCTCATACGCTGTCTCCTGCCGCCACCCCCGGTTTGTCAATATAATGATTGTAAGTTCCTTGGGGCAGGGATCTGTCTTTAATCCTTTCACACTATTGATGGGCTAGCTAGATGAATAGTGGACTATCTTGCAGGGCTGTTGTAAGCCATTATCTCTCAACCTCATTCCCCTCCCCTTCTCCGCAATAGGAAGTTAATGACAAAACTGTGATGTTTACATGTTAAATACACGAAATAAGGCTTGTCTTTAAAAGGGCACGAATTTATGTCTTCGTTGATGCCCACAGTGGCAGGTACTTCGAAATACCTTTCCTGAGTTGTATGAGCAACTCTCATTTTCTCTCCGAAGACGAGTTTAAATGATTCTCCGATGTAAACCTGCAAATTCCCTAGTCAAAAAAATGTGTTACTCTATCTGTTCTAGTCTAAAGCAAGCCAAACACCTCCTCTTCCGCTCATTCCCATGAAGTTATAATGACAGGAGACGACATGACGTCATAGTCTTGAAGCCGAGGACTTACTAAAGCGGCTGACTCAGATCATTGCCGCGAAGGAGGAGAATTGCCGCGAATTCACGAATAAAAATCTCCCTGCACGTGTGTAAAGGTTAATCTCAACGTCTTTAAGCATGCCTGCGTGTTCTGTATACGGGTGTGCGAATCGCTGAACGAAAAATGGGATTTAATTTCCACGGAAAGATTCATGTACTCACATTACATCGGTTCAATAAAGCTACAATTCACTGAAATAGTGCATTGTTTTTGAAGCTGTGTAATTCCTTGTTGTTCCTAGCAGTCTTATTCACCATTTTCTGACACCCACTGTTAATGGTCTAGAAGGAAAAAAAATATATTTCCCCCCCTCCTTTTTTCCCCCTTCCCGTTTACATTTTTTTCCCCCGCCTTCCATTTTCTACGGTAATATTCTCAAAATTCTGAACATTAACAGAATTTGTTTTATGGGGGGGTGGGGTGAGTGTAGAAGTTTAAAAAGTTTAAAAAAATACTCTTAATAGCCTAGAAGTAAAAAAGAATTACTCTCATATTGACAACTACTTGTGTTATACATTGAGAGATTTTAATGTAATTTTCCTACATATTTATCTACTTTTTGCCCACCCTCCCCTTTTTAATTTCCTTCCCGTTCACACTTTATTTTGCTTGTGTAGATTTAAATAAAGTCTGTCAAAATAGTGCAATCTGAGTTAAAATAGACAGCATTTCGTCCGGTATTTTCAGTAATATAATTATGCGGAATTTCACCTTGTAAGTGCATATTAACTCATAATAAGGTTACCAGTAATGTTTCTCCATGATCACACGTTTTTATTTTCGTAAGTTTTTATTTGAGGAGTAAACTATTCAGTCCTAACCAGTACCAGAAAAGCAATCTGAAATGCTTGGAATAAGGATTGTTTTGAGTCAACTAATATGGCTGCTAAGCCCGCCCCCTGGCTTCACTTAGCTCCTATTAATTCTACAGGCATGCGGACTCCAGTGATTCTACCTCTATGGTTATAATACACAGGAGAAGGCATGATGTCATTTTCTTGAAGCCATGGATACACGAATATGGCTGACTCAGATCTTTTCTGCCAAGGAGGAGGATTGCCGCGAATTCACGAATAAAAATCTCCCTGCACGTGTGTAAAAGTTAATCTCAACGTCTTTAATCACGCCTGTGTGTTCTGCATACGGGTGTGCGAATCGCTGTACGAAAAATGGAATTTAATTTCCACGGAAAGGTTCATGTATTCACATTACATCGGTTCAATAAAACTACAATTCAGTGAAACAGTGAGTGCATTATTTTTGAAGCTGTGTAATTCCTTGTTGTTCCTAGCAGTCTTATTCACCATTTTCAGACACCCACTGTTCATGGTCTAGAAGGTAAAAAAAAAAAAATTTTCCCCCTCCCTTTCCCCCCCTTCCCGTTTACACTTTTTTCCCTGCCTTCCATTTTCTACTGTAATATTTTTGAAATTCTGAACATTAACAGAATTTGTTTTATGGGGGGGTTGAGTTCACGAATAAAAATCTCCCTGCACGTGTGTAAAAGTTAATCTCAACGTCTTTAATCACGCCTGTGATTAAATGACGTCATGCCGGCTCCAGTGAATCTAACCTGCTTGAGCAGAGTCAACCGCTGCAGCTTCTCTTTATATTAAGAGAGGAAGTTTTCTCTTTTGTCATTCAGCTGCGATAAGGAGTTGCCAACTGTGCTTACAGTTTATTACTAGCTAGTTGTCTCTCCTCATCCAATACTTGCAGTTATTTCTCTGCAAACGCTTAGATATGGAGATACCCAGTGGTGGGATTCAAATAAATTAACAACCGGTTCTATGATGTCATAGCCGGAGCAAAAAAAACACCGAAGCCAGCCGAGGTAAGCAAGTGGGCGGGGCCCGGCCATTTAACAACCGGTTCTATAGAACCTGGGCGAACCCCCTGAATCCCACCACTGGAGATACCCCTCTGCAACCTAGTATCCTCTGAACTGAAATCCTGCAATTCCCCACCCCACCCCCAATTACTAATGAGCCACTGAGTAAAACACACTCTGTGCATGCTCAGGGGTACCGTCCCCTGTTTTTACTTAATGTATTCCAGAATTAATACTGCAAGCAGGTGCCTGTGCTATACGCAAGTATTAGATTATTTTTTGTTTTGTTTTAATCCCCTTTTCTGTTTTTTTAAATAAGATCTTAGATGCCCCACCCAGCCACATGGTTGGGTAACCTGAAGGGAATTCACTTTTCACATACTTGCATGCTTTTCTCTATTTTTACACACGCGCACACACACAGAATTTCTCATTATCAAGAGTGATTCCCTATCACTAAAATTCCACTTATGCTTAGAATGGGAACGTTAATGTGAAACATCACTTTGATGTGTGAAATCTAATATGTGAACTTTGTTGAAGTTCACCACCTTCCAGTTTGCTCTTTGTGCCTCCACTTTTTTTTTGTGGTGCTGCCACTCTTTGTAGATAAGCTTACTGTTTCAGAAATTTAGACATTCTCCCCTTCAATAAGCTTTTCAAGGCAACTGTTAGAATGACTATCTCTGGATGTAGTAATTACTTTAATTTTAAACTATTGTGGGAGCCAGTCTTGGCTGAAAAGTGAGGCTTCCATATAATTAATTAAATATATTTATTTTTTGAAAATTGTGCTCTGCCTTTCTACCCCATACTGAGGTACTAAAGGCGGCTCATCAATAAAATACAATAAAACAACATAGGATTAAAACAGACTGGCACCAGGCACCAGCACTGACCCCTTTAAAATGGCTGGCAAAAGCATCTGCCGGTCATGTTTAAGGGGTCCATGCTGGTTGCAGGTGCCCTTCTGAAGGTCCTTGCAGCCTCTGGAAGGTTTCTGCAGCATTCAGAGATCTTTTGGCACTTCCTGCTGTGCTCTGCTGGCTTCCTGAGGGTCTCTGCTAGATTCTTCTGATGGCAGATAAAGTACCTCTTGCACCTAACCCAGTGATGTCATTCAGGCGGAATGGACCAGAACGGGCGTTCCGGATCCTAACGGGCTCCGTGGCTGGTTCCGGGTTCCCGACAAGTGCCAATCAAGAGTTCCTGTTCCTAAATCATTTGAATGACACCACTGACCTAACCCCATGGATCCCGTAGGATCAATAATTTGTTGTTTGCACGTTTGCTATCCGGGAGGATTTCCAGGAACTTAACCTTAGCGGATAATGATAACTGACTGTAATGTTAATGTTCCTTAATGGTCAGTAGATATTTATGGGTGTTGAATGTTAGAAGTTGGTCTCGAAGTAAGGAGCTCTCTCTGCAAAGTTTGGAATGGGGAAAGCCTTCAGATCTTAAAGGAGGAGACGCCCCACCTCCTGCAAAAACCCCTTAAGAGATCTTCTCTTATAGAGAGATAGAAGCTGATAGAAGTTGAGTGTAAAAGGACATTGTTTTTGCAGTGTTTGGTTCGGCCTGAAAGGGATTGCGAGTGCTGAAGTGTCCTCTGAGCTGCAGGGCCATTTGTTGGTGATTTGATGCAAGGCAGCAAATGCGCTGCTTCATAAATGCATGCATGCACCTCCCTTTAACCTGTGGTAGCTTTGTACATAAACCAAATGTTACAAAAGTGCTCTCCTGGACGTTGACGTCCAGATGGCAGAGAATGCAATTCACTCTTGTCTTTAATATACTCTGTTACTGATTGACGAAGCTAACCAAATACGGGTTGATTTTCCCTTATCTGGACTGCTTGGGACGGGAAGGTGTCCAGATTTCGGATTTGTCTGGATTTCAGAATAATTGCATAAATATACTGAGAAATGCTTCTTCACTGTGACCCATTTGGGTGCTGCTGGCCTCTTGGACATTTTTCAACACTGGCACACACCACAGAGCAGAGAATAGAACTTGCAGTCTATACGTGGGATGAGCACCAGACCTTTCTATCGAAAGTTCTAAAAACGTCTCGGACAAAGATGTCTGGATTTCGGATGCCCAGATCAGGGAGCATCTACCTGTACTGCAAAACAAGCATCCTATCCCCCGTCTTTCCAGTGCCAGGCCTTCCTCCCCCTGGAAATGCTCCCTGCTTGGAAGTGAGGAAAGTGTTGCAATGGGACACAGTGTCGGCTTTGAAGAGGCGGCTGGCGCAGGTTTAGGAGCGCCTTTATCAAATGGTGTCCTAGTAACGCCAGGTGTTGTTGTTCGCAACAGAGTGACGTGGGTTGTGCTGCTGCGTTTATCTTCTGTGTTCATTTTTCGACTGCTTGTCCTCTTTGCCTGTGAGATGTGGGAGAACCGGTTCTGTGGTTAATAACTGCACTTCCCTTTCCACCCACAGGCCTGGCTGGCATCCTCTGCTGTTGCTGGGCCGCACACACCTCAGCAGGGCCGTTCTTTGCCCCGCAGCCACCTTCACCCTCTCCAGCGACTTCACTGATCTGGCCTTTTATTACCTCTCCCAGAACCAGCCACTTCCTGTTCAAAAGTCCCCTGTGATTCTCTCTCGCTTGCCCAAGGTGTGATCACAGGCACCCGTCTCGCTTCTTGTCCGTGGGGTCCTAAAGCTTGTGGAAGAGAGGGATGGCTGGCGAAGCCCTCAAGGGAGTGTGGAAAAAAAGAAGAGAACGCTCTGTGTGCAGATTGCGGGAAACCTGGTAAGGCTGCGTGGGGAGAGGTGAAAGCAGTAGTGAACGGGACTTGGCACAGACAAAGCAGTGATACCCCATCTGCGGGGGAGGATTAGGGGTGCGGCAGGTAATCTATTGGCTGTTTAGATAAGGCTGAGGCAGGAGGGTTGCATGCTTTGTCTAGCCTGGCAGGCTCTGATGTCATGAGGTGTCAACGAGGGCTGTGTATGCTTTGAAAAAATATAGATGCCACACAAAAAACAAATTCTCTTATTTCTGTCATAATGCATATTAGATTTGATTTGCAGCTCCCCCCCCAAAAGAAAACCCCAAATCCTGTTCCTGCTAGCTATGAGGGGGATTAGAGAACTGAACATCCAAAATAACAAAATTCAAGCGCATTGAAGCACCGTCAGCTGCTGACCGCAGGAAATCCGCTCAGACCCTGCGTGTGGTTATTACAATTGGCCAGCCCAACTTATTTTCCTTTTCTGTGAGCTCCTGTATAACGCCCCAGCAGCTACTTCTGGATGGAATCCCCAAAATCAGTGTGGGGATGATAGCACAGGTGGGGAGAGATGCTTGTGATGCAGGGTTGGATCTTGAAAGGTGTCAGAATTTAGCTTTGCTGCTGCGTGCAAACGGTTTGAAGCAGGGATTTCCTCTAGGTGTGGTGCACCTTGTTCATTCTGCTGGCAGCACTCTTGGCAATTTGGGTATGTCCAGGAGAGAGGAAATGTGAACGATCACACTTTAGAACATGTTATCGGACTAATTGGATGGAAAGCCAGTCCTTGTGTTTTTGATTCTCACTGACTGTATCTGTCGTGGTACTGATCTGAGCCGAGATTTCTAAGCATTATTGCAGGGGTTTAGAGTCTCAGTTTAGAGTCACTTTGTATATTTTACACATATTCGCAGGCTGAAAAAAAACCTGTTTTATGAATGAATAAGTTTCATTCACTTGGATCTTTTTTTGTAATCGGGGCGATATGATTCAAAACAAAAGAGAGACAATTACAAAGAAACAAGACCATGCTTAAACTGAGAAATGATACAGTATATATAACATTAGCAATTTTTAAAATTGTGTTATATATTGTTAATTTTAATATTGCATACATACATAATAATAATACATTGTTAGCTGCCTTGAGCATTTGTTCCTGCAAAGGAAAATTGGGATTCAAATCTTTAAAATCACTAATAAAATGCTCTGACAAAAGCACACATTGTTGTGGGCCAGATAAATCCTTGTGGTGGGCCGGATTTGGCCCCTGGGCCTTAGTTTGGAGACCCCTGCATTAGTGGAAGTTATGCAAGTTATAAGTGAAGTTATGCAAGTTATCAGTAACCCCTGCAAGTTATAAGTGAAGATTTTCATTAATCAGCGCTCAGAGCTTTGCTGAAGGCCAATTGGACACACTGGTACTTTCCTGTTAGGCCTCTTTGTCCAAAGCCGATCCTCAACCATCTTGTTCTACTCAGATCCTGACTGGGCCTCCTGCACTTTGGGTGTCTTCATCTGCTTAAACTGCTCGGGGATTCATCGCAAAATCCCTAGCATCAGCACAGTCAAGTCTCTAAGGATGGACCGCTGGGATGAAGTCCAGGTGCAGGTGAGTGTCACATTGAGAACTATTGTGCTTGGATATTTTCATGGGCTGTGCATGCATCTTCCCCCAGGACAATGGAAATGAACCAGACAGAGGCAGCAATGGCAGAAAAATACGAGGCTGGGCATTAGGGAGGAGTAGGAGTCGTTCTTTATCATTGCATTGCTTTATAGAGTGGCATCTGTGTACACAGCATGCAGATATAGAGGACAGGTCCCTGCGCCATGGGGCTTACAATACATATAGAAACAATAGAAGGAGGGAAAGGAAATGGGTGAAGGGAAGAATATGCAGTGACTTAGTTACTCATACTTCAGCAAGTTTGAGCAGGTTAGATGGATGAAAGTGTTGAGCCACCATCTTCATGGGGGAAAAGGTGGGTTTTAAGAAGCAATTGGAAAGTGAAAGAGAGGAGGGGAATTAGAAAGTGCAAGTGAAGAGAGGAGGCTTCACACAGAAATCCAAAGGATAGTCGTGGCAGAAAGGGAAGGGGCGTTTGGGACCTTGCTGTAACCTGCATACTGGGAGAGTCAGGGTTCTGTTAGACCTAATTCAGACAACCACTTTGAACCTGTCTCCTCTTGTCCAGTGTGGATTGTGCTGTGCATACAGAGAAAACGTCTGTGAAACCTTTTCAGTTGAAAACAATTGTTTGTTGCTAACCCAAACACTGAGTTAAGGCACAGACCTTCATCATGAAGGTTGATCAGTGCCTTGGTTTATGTTCGTGGCAAGAGATTCACAGCTCGATCCTGAGCTGCGGTAGCCAGGCAGCTACCACTGCATGCATCCCGTGGCAGCCAGATAGCCGCGGGAGGTTCCATGGGAGAAGGGGACAGGTGAGGGGTCCTTTTCATTACCAGGTGTGAAGCGAGAGCAGGACTAGGCATGGGAAGGGAAAGAAGTCAAGGGAAAGAACGCTTGCACTTATACATCTTCTTGCTTTCCAGTTTTTGGCCCAGCATGGGAATGCAGTAGCCAAAGCCACGTACGAGGCCCATGTTCCTACATATTATTACCGCCCGACCCACACTGACTGCCAGTAAGTGCCATTGCTCCATCTTGGAAGGGTGCAAGGGGGAGAGGACACTATGGGGCTTCTACCGATCACTGAGCAGCTTGTTGTGACATCACGCAGGATCTTGAGAGAGCAGTGGATACGAGCCAAATATGAGCGGAAGGAATTCACGGAGCCAGGAAACCAGTCACCGTATTCCAACGGTAACCATTCTGAATCTATTCCTCTGAATTGCTTTTCAGTTACTCCGGAGACGTGCTTAAGACGTGCTTTTTTAAATTGTTTTTAAATTTGTTTTTAATTGTGTTCTTAATTTTTGATTGTATTGTTGTTTAATACTGTTTTAATTGTTTTTAATGTGAATTGTTATATTGTTTTTTATATATATATTGTAATGCCGCCTTGGGTGCCTTCGGGCACAATAAGGTGGGGTAAAAATCTAATAATAAATAAATAAAGAGGCAGCCCACACTTGGATCGGAAGGCCAGATCCAGACTTCAAGGAAGCTTTGATAAGGAAGTGTATTTATTTAGTCAATGAAAGGCTGTCCTGGAAGGTTTCCAGGGCGGTGCATGTAGAAGGGAGAATTTCACCAGACAAGGCTTTCTCCAATTAATTGGTGCCATGACAGCACCTGTTGGAACATCTGCTTCTGGTGTAGGTGGACTTCCCATCTGTGAAACCGGCAAATTTTGGACAGCTCACCCATTTGCTGGTCATTAGAGCAAAACGAATACAACATGAATCACATTGTGTATAGAAAAGTAAGCCTGTTGCTCTTTGTTGCCTGCAGAAACCCTTCTTTAATGCAACACTGACAGAATGTTGCTTGGATATTTTTCTGACTATAATGCACAGAGGTTCTGAAATATAAACAGTAAAAAAATAATATGTGCGGATTGCAACTCTATGGACAGAAAAGCCTTCTTACAATCTAACTGGCTGGATTGTCCGATGGCATGAGTGTCATCCTAAAAAGTGGGTCCTGGCTTAAAACGGTGGTTTGAATACCGCTGATATGGACAGCTTAAAAAGGGGATTGGATAAATCGTTGGGGAACAAGCTGCTAGTCATGATGCCTATTGGGAGTCCTCCAGCTTCCAAGGCAGAGTGCCTTTGAATATTAATTGCTAGGGAGCCAGAGTGAGAGGGGATTATTGCCTCCACGTTCTTTGGGGGAGGACTTCCCAGAAGCAACTGATTGGCGACTGTGAGGACTTGATCAGGGTGACCAGATGTCCTCTTTCTCCAGGACATGTCCTACATGTCAACCTTCTGTCCTGGGTATTTTGAAATGTCCTACGTTTCAAGACAGACAGGGGGCGCCAGCATCAAGAGCATCAAGCATCGTGCCCGCCTGCATCACGTGCTCGAGAGTTTGCCCTTTGTTCCTTCACTCGTTGGGTTGCGTTAAAGGAGGACAAGACTCCCCAAAATCAACATATATTAGTGTTTTTAGCCTTTATTTTGTAACATCCCACATTTTCTTTGGATGTCCTACATTTTGGGGTGCTGTGTCCTCGTTTGTGGTTATGACGTCTGGACTTGATGTTCCTTTGGTTTGGTCCAACCAGGCTCTTCTGCTTCTTCTTAGCTGAAAATGTCCCAAGAGCTCTGTCAGAAGGAGGCTGGCAGCTCGGAGTCACCCCAAACTAAGTCCCTCCTTGCTCAGGAGCCACTCAGGCCGCCTTCCTCGGCCACATGCATGAGAGAACACGGCCACCGCCAGACACAACTTTGGAGTGGAGAGTTGGCGGAATTTGGTCTCTCTGTGAGGAAGAATGTATCAGCAACCTGGATGGAAACATCCTTGGCCTCACATACCCTGATGCCCCTTCTGGCAGCTGCCTACGCTCTCTAGCTTGGTTTTCTTCTCCTAGGACTGAAGGAAGGGATGCTCTGGAAACGAGGCCGAGACAACGGGCAGTACCTTCCACGCAGGTTCCTCCTGTCGGAGAGAGAAGGGTGTCTGAAGTATTTCGCCAAACAGGACGTGAGTGCTTTTGAGCACATCCCATCCTGGATCGTGCTGCCTTTCCTAGAGTCTGTCGTCTTCCCTGTTGGGCTGCTTAGGTTCATCTTGAGATGCTGGTTTAAACATTTCTGTTCTCACAGTTTTGAGAACCTTCTTCAGTGACTCTGAGAGCGCAATCCGAAGCTGGTGTTAGGCCGTCACAGTTGGACCAGCCAAGTTTGGCCGGCACAAGGGACACCGTAAAGTATGTTTGGACCACTCTCAGAGTCGGAGAGGCCAGCACACCTCCCTGACTCTGAGATTGGTCCGAACGCGCTTTATGGTGGCCCTTGTGCCAGCCAAACTTTGCTGGCCTAACCCCAGCTTAGGATTGCGCTCTGAAGCTTTTCCTTAGGAGGGGGATTCTCCTCTGTGGAATTTACGTGCACCACCCATTTATTGAACCAAAGGTAATTTTGACCTTTGCATCTTTGTCCAGTGTTCTTCTTTATTACATTTATATTTTGCCCTTCCTCCAGGGGGCTCGGGGCAGTGCAAGTAACTCTTCCCACTCCAATGTTATCCTTACAACAATCCTGTGAGGTAGGTTAGGGCAAGAGAGAGTACCTGGCCCAAGCTGATCCAGTGGGTCTCATGGCTAAGCTAGGGATTTGAACCTGTCTCCCTGTTACTCTCACTATTGCACTGTTTTAGCTCTGTACTACACATTGGCACCTTGGCAGTCTTTTGATCTGCTTGCAGACCTCCTGCAACTTAATGATCAGTTTAAATGTTCTGAGAAAAATCGCTGGTTCAAAATATTAACCTTGTGGGTAACTTTGAACCAGTTGTCTTCTTTCCTCTGTTTCCCATGGGAGCCTTGGAATTACTCTTGTCTCAAACCTCTCTGTTGTCTTGCTGAGTTTCAACATTTAAATTGCAAGTTACTTGCAGGCACCTGTCTTTTTTTTTTTTTTCCCTTTAAGACGCTTCAAGAAGTCCCACGTGCACTGATGGCGTTGCATAAAGAATAAAACAGTTATTTTTCATTTCAGGCAAAGGAACCCAAAATGGTAGTTAAAATTGACACGGTCAATGCCACATTCCAGCCAGAAAAAACTGGGAACCCCAATGGCCTACAGATCACTTACCTTAAAGATAACAAGACTCGCAATATCTTTGTTTACCATGAAGATGAGAAGGTACGTGGGCCTGGTCTGTCAACATACTGCAGCCCCACCCGCTATGTCCGGAGTGGGCTATGATTCGCAGAATCTCTGAATTAAATGCTTCTGGAGGCCCCAAAGTCATTGCTGTATCATTCTGCCACTTCTCTGGAAGGGCTCTGGGATCTGTGGCCGGCAGGGACAATAGCAAGAACTTACCTGCAACTGTGCTCATCTCTCCTCCCCCCCCCCCCGCAGCATAGATGCTCACACAGGCAGAGCAATTCCCAGCAAAAATGAACATTAAATACAGCATTGCTTATGAACCTGTCCGTAATAGCGAACCATTATAGGTAGGGAAATGGGGAGAGGATGCTTTTTACACCATTATAAATTCTGGCTGCAGGAGAATTTCATAGATATTGCTGCAGAGCTTTATTTTTTTGGTTTCTGGGCTCCTCGTGATCAAAAGGCAGCCCTTGCCGTTCTTCCCAGGAGAAGTAAAATCCTTGAAAATCAATCCAACTGCCTGACTTCAGTCTGCCAGTTCTCCTTCTGTGTGCCTTTTCTCTTTGTAGGAAATAGTGGATTGGTTCAATGCAATCCGTGCAGTCAAGTTCCACTATCTGAAAGTGGCTTTTCCTGTTGCCAGCGACCAAGAGGTAAGAGAATAATGAGGCCTGGGAGCTGCTAATGAAGCTGCGGTATTGGACAACCTGGCTTCCTCATGATGTTCCAAATCTCACCTTTGGGCATCTAAAGGCCCTTGCTGAAAAGGCATTCTACATGATGTTGTTTGAATTCCATGTTACCATCTCCTTTAGAGGGCATTCCTAACCTGGAGTTAGGATGGCACAAGGGACACTGTAAAGTATGTTTGGACTGCTCTTTGAGTCAGAGAGACCAGAACACAGATGTGCACTGTCCTCCCTGACTCAGAGAGTGGTCCAAACGTGCTTTATGGTGGCCCTTTGCTGCTGTGGTCTGAAAACGGTGTGTCTTGTCATTTTTGGGAAGTAGTGGTTTCTGAAGGTTTTTAGTTGGGTAACATATGTAATGGTCCTTCCCCAGCACCTCTCAGTTCATGCCCACTCATCTCCCCAGTGGAAGCACCTTGTATTTCCCATTGTTGCCTGTGATCAATGTTTTGCATCATATATCTCCACATATCTGACTCCCTTGCAGCTGGCATGCCCCTTCCTCTGCCCTCTATTTTACCATATATACTCAAGTATAAGTCAATCTCATGGATAAGTTGAGGGCAAGTTCTAAGCCCAAAATAATAGAATTTGCTATGACTCATGCATAAGTCGAGGGTGAAACTTAGGGGATGGGTATGAAATTCTTTGAAAATGACTTGCCAGTAATTGTTCTGAGGCAGCCACAGAAAGCCAACCAAAAAAGGAGCTATTTCACATGCTTCTGAGGCAGCCCAGAAATGGAGCTATTCTCCCAACAAGAAGGGAGAGAGATGAAGGTGCTTATTGGAGTTGTAGGTTTTGTGAGGAATATAGCACAGCACCTCCATAGCAGCAGCCTTCATAATGACTACAGTTCCCAAGAAAACCTTCACTTCTCTGCCTGTTTGGAGAAGAAGGAAAATGGCTACTGGTTTTTTGCTTGCTGTCTTTTGGTGCCTGAGTACAATTACTGGTAAGTGAAATTGCTCCTTGTTTTTTCTAAACCCTCTCCCCCAGCTTTCTGCTTCTTAGCCCAGCCCCTACCCAAGCTGCTGTTAAAAGCTTTATTAACTGTATTGACCCATGTATAATTCAATCTATGTTTTCAGAGTCAATTTTCAGGCATGAATTTTTAGACTTATACATGAGTATATACAGTAGTTAATTTTTGGGTCTTCCTGGACTGGACTTAGGGTGGTTGTGGTTGTGCACAACTCCAGAAGCTGCTCAACGTCCTTTAACAAAATTAACTTCATTTGTGGTGTTCTTTCTCGGATAATTAATAATATCATGCTACGTATCAGCCATTGCTCTGAAAGAAGCAAACTCCAGCCTCCATTCCAATGTCAAAAGAAGCATCCATTCATCATTACAAATTAATATGCCCCATCATGGAAGCACTAGCCTTGGAGCTCTCCCCGTACAAATCTTTAATGTTGTACACAAATATGGAGAGAAGTGGCACTTTAATAATAAGGGATGGGTGCTCTTCTGGAAAAATGCTGAAGGCGAGAGAAATGCTAAATGTTTAGAGAAAAAGAAGTCGAGGGTAAAGATTACTTTCTGGGAAAAGGTGCTACGACTGACAGTGGGAGAGGTGGTGGTAGACAGAAATGGCAGTGAACAGAAGTAAGAGCCCAATCCTATCCAACTTTCCAGCACTGGCTCAGCCATGCCAATGAGGCATGAGCTGTACCCTGCAGTGGGGGGTGCAGTTATGGAGGCCTAACGTTTGTTCCCTTATCTGTTGCATTGAGGCTGTATCAGTGTTGGGAATTTGGATAGGATTGGGCCTTAAGTGAGAGTGCAATCCTACCCTGGAATTAGGCTGGCACAGTTAGGCCAGCAAAGTTTGGTCAGCACAAGGGACACCCTAAAGTACCACCCTCAGAGTCAGAGAGGCCAGCATGCAGATGTGCGCCATCCTCCCTGACTCTAAGAGTGGTCCAATTGGGCTTTACGGTGGTCCTTGGGCCAGCCAGACTTTGCTGATCTAACTGCATCAGTCTAACTTCAGGTTAGGATTGCGCTCTGAATTACATAAAGGAAAACTCCAGTGTAAAAATGAGATTTGTGTTGTATGTGGAAACTTCGGTGCTATTACACGTTGACAAGCATCACAACTAAACAGCAGCAGCTACAGTGTGGGAAAATGTACATCTGGAAGTACCCTGATGTCCGTGGTGTAACTGGAGTGTGTGTTCCCCTAAGTGGGCAAACATTAGGGGTTTTGATACACTGATTAAAATGACATCCCCCCCCCACATGTCTCTGGTTTATTGGCATTTACTGTCATTTTACTCAGGGTATCAAAATCCCTAAAACTGGCCCTCCTAGGGGGATTTGATAATCCAGAGTGACTTATGTGTCTTCCAAGCCATTCTGCCTGATCAACTTTTCTTTATTTTCCTCTTTGTTGCAGCTTACGAGCCGGTTGACACGAAATTTCCTGAAGGAAGGCTACATGGAGAAGACTGGGCCCAAGGTATACTATTATATTTATTCAGTTTTTTAAAGCCTACTTCCAGCCTGAGATTAGCTAGCAATATAGTCTGAAAAACCAGTATACATAGGTTTAACATTCCCTTCTAAATGTTAAATTTCCAATTCTTTTTCACATTTTTATACCACCTTTTCTGCAAGGGGCTCAGGGCAGTGGACAGTTTTCCTTCCAACCTCACAACAACCCTGTGAGGTAGGCAAAGCTAAGCAAGAGTGACTGGCCCAAGGTCACCCAGGAAGCTTCACGGCTGAGCAGGGATTTGAACCTGGATCTTCTAGGTCTAAGTCCACCTGCCAAACCACTACACCATCCAGTCCCATCTCCCCACTGTTAGCCCCATCCCCAAATACCATCTCCTCTGACAGTGTTGCAGATGGTACTTTGGCTTTGGTACCCTTGGCAAAGGAGTTCTAGAGTTGTGGCCTTGCCAACAAGGAGGCATCTGCCTCTCTAAGTAGGTGTGATAGTCAGTCCTTAAACTGAGGGTGCAGTCCTAGCCTGGAGTTAGGGTGGCACAGTTAGGCCAGCAAAGTTTGGCCTGCACAAGGGCCACCATAAAGCGCGTTTGGGCCACTCTTGGGGTCAGAGAATATGGTGCATGTCTACGAGCTGGCCTTTCTGACTCCAAGTGTGGTGCAAACATACTTTACGGCATCCTTTGTGCCAGTCAAACTTTGCTGGCCTAACTCCAGGTTAGGATTGCACCCTGATAGGATTACTAGAAAGGTGTCATTCATCCATCATGGATATCATGGAGATGAGGACAGTCCTAGTAAACCCCATATTGGCTTTTACATCACTATAACTGCTTCATAAGAACGTAAGATCAGGCCAAAGGCCCAACTAGTCCAGCTTCCTGTGTCTCACAGTGGCCTGCCAGATGCCTTAGGGAGCACGCAAGATAACAAGATGCCTGCATCCTGTTGCCACTCCCTTGCGCCATGCATTCTGAGGTAAATTCTGAGACAAACACACTGGTGGCCAGTCAAGATTCTCCACAGCATTTCTCTGACAGCCACCAGAACCAGACGTTCCTCTTTAGACATGTAATCATAGGAACATAGGAACAGCCCCACTGCATCAGGCCAAAGGCCCATCTAGTCCAGCTTCCTGTGTCTCAGTGGCCCACCAAATGCCTCAGAGAGCACACAAGATAACAAGACACCTACATCTTGTTGCCACTCCCCTGCATCTTCAATTTCCAATACTACACCAGCAACCACTGCCACTCACCATCACAAAAACAACACATTTCCCTAAATTCCAGAGCATGGCTCTGTTAGCCTGTTACAGCAACAAGGGCACCTTAATAAGCCTGTTAGTGTTAAGGTCCTACAAGCCTTCTCCCTCCCCAGAATATATCCTTAGGTCACAAATGCAGCAGGACTGAAATTGTCATGCCATTTCTTACTCCTCACCAGCAGAGGGCTCTCTCCTCCTGTAAATGTGCTTGGTTCTCCTCCACAGCAGACAGAACCGTTTAAGAAGCGCTGGTTTACTCTGGACCATCGAAGATTGATGTATTTCAAGGACCCTTTGGTAAGCCAGACATCAGACCGAGCCTCTTGCCCGCAGCCTTCATGGTGATATCTTTACGCCAATTTTCCTTTTCAACGATGTGCAAAGCATGGTACAATGCAAACCGGCAGCATTAGATAGATAAAATAGCAGAATGAGGCCTCAGCAGTTTAAGGTGGCATTAAAACAATTGTTTCTGAAAGGTAAACAGATTTTTGCCTGGCATCTGTAGGACAATTTTGTAGGTGTCGGGTGAGCCTCCTTAGGAAGAGAATCCAACAGTAGGACACAACTGAGAAGGCCTGGTTGCCATGAACCTTACCTCTGAAGGTAGGGGCACCCAGAATATGACCTTGGCACACGGGGAGGAACTTGTGGGCACAGATGTTCTTTCCAATAGCAGGGCGAGAGCTCTGAATCGTTATCTTTAAATGAACTTCACAGCTTAAGTAGACCTGTGGTTCACACTTCTGTTCAAGAAACTAGTTTACAGTTGCAGCATTAAATGACTGTATTTCCAGGACCCAGGTCTTTCCAGGACCAGACCAACATATATTGGGGGTACAGGAAGAACATAAGAAGAGCCCTGCTGGATCAGGCCACAGGCCCATCTAGTCCAGCTTTCTGTATATCTCAGTGGCCCACCAGGTGCCTCAGGGAGCACACTGGACAACAAGATGCCTGCATCCTCTTGCCACTCCCTTGCACCTGGCATCGTGAAGTAGCCTACTACTATTGCACCATCCATCATGGCCTATAGCCCACAATGGACTTTTTCTCCAAAAATCTGTTTTTAAGATTTCTTAAAAAAAAATTTTTAAAGGCACCTAGGCCAGATGCTATCACCACCTCTTGTGGCAAGGAGTTCCACAGATTATCTGCTGGGTGACAAAACAATTTCCTTTTATCCATCCTAACTCTTCCAACACTCAGTTGTGGATGAGCACCCCTGAGAGAGCCTCTGCTGTGGTGGGGAAGTTTTGCCTGGGGCTGAGTTTTCATTTTGGTGCCAAGTGAAAACCTTTTCTTGCCCCTGGTCTTTGGGAGTGTTTAGCTGTACTGGCTACTGTGGTGGTTAGTACAGCTATGGCGTGCTTTTCCCAAGTAGGCGCTCTGAGGGAGAGATTTCAGTGAGGAAATGGCACGGGGGAGTGAGTGAGAGTTCCCCTCACCCAGCTCTGCTCTAATTCAGGGGATGTTTCCCCACAGCCATTTTAAAAAGAGAGAAAAAGGTTGGGAAACTTGATCACGGCTCTCCCATGTTTCATCTGTTTTGACCCTTGGGGACCTTCCTGGAAACTAGTCACTAAGCAGAAGTTTTAGTCGAGAGGGTTAATGCCTCAGTTTGCCTGAAGAAAAGAGCTGAAGATCACCAGTTCTACCGAAGTCTCTGTGAGTGGCAGACCTGTAAACTGCGACTGATTAACAGCTGGGCTGTCTCCGGCTGCCTTGTGAGAGGGGGAGTGTGCCGGGGGAGTGTGCTGGATCAGCTGCTTCTCTGGTTGGAGCAGGGAAGACACTTACCAACCAGCAGAAGACAAATGGGTGGCCAGAAAGAAGGACTAAATCCAGAAAGATCCATCTGTATGTGTTGTCGTTCTTGTAAGATAGAACGTTTCTGTAAATTGTAAAACCCTTTGGGTTTATGAATAAAGTCTGCCTATGTAAACCGCCTTGAATTACAGTCATTAGAGAAATCTAGTGACCTAAGAAAGGCGGTATATAAATACAAGTATTATTATTATTATTATTATTATTATTATTATTATTATTATTATTATTATTATTATTATTATTATTATTATTATTATTA